>SAYR01006123.1:1614685-1626323 GCA_004382745.1 Argopecten irradians irradians
GAAAGTACTATAGCGATCTGTCTCAAATTTTATATGTAGTGTGTTTGAAAAAGTTTGAAAAGCAGGGAAAAGATCCCTCTTTCCATTGTCAGACATAGATCATTTTTGGGTGGGCGCCAAGATCCCTTTGGGATCTCTTGTTGCTAATGGAGTAGAATGTGCTACTGTTTTGTTGGTGAAATTTGTTATATCTGCTCATGGAGTTTGAGTTTAGTAGTACAGCATATCTATTTTGTCATGATATTTACTCATGGAACACCTACCTGGGGGGCAGATTTGAATCACTTGTCAATTGACTGAAAAAGAAAATAAGTGATATATTCCAGGAGTCTAAAATTCTGTTGTTATATACAAGTGGTTGTTAAGAGCAGGTTTGACTAAAATTCTGTCGTTATATACAAGTGGTTGTTAAGATCAGGTTTAACTGTATGAAATTTCTCTTTTTTTCCCTCCAGATATAAAATCTTATCCTGTTCCTTGAAGACGGCAGTCACGTATCCTATGAAGCGTTTGCTGCTTTTGTCGCCCTGAAAGACTTCAGTGAGGACGATGATGATGAGGATAGAGAACTATTTTTTACAGAATGTCTACACTAGAGAAATGTTGGCCAAGGGGTAATTAGAAACTCAATGCCACAGAATTCATTTCTTAGTCATTTTGGAAATTATCGAGAGATCTCTCATCCTACAACTTTTTGAAAGCTCGCTTTGAAAAGAAGTAATGCTTGATTTCAGGTGTGAACATTTATTTATTTAGTTTCATTGGGATGTTCTTGAGCAATTTTTAACATCCAAAAACATTATCATACTCATAGGCTATGAGGGACTCAGCACTAGTTTTTAAGATGAAAAATATGTTCGACTTTTAAGTCTCATCTGAATAAGATTTTTGTCTTTAATTTATTTCAAATTTTTAAAGACTGAGTGTATTCATCCACCTGGAGTGGGTAGACTTTCAGTCACCAACAAAATAACAATTCAATTTAACAGGTGTATGGGTAATTTGCCCAGTGTTAGCACAAGATGTGCATTTTGCCGTGGTATATTGCTCCACAGTGTTTGATTAATTATACTATAGTCAAAAAAAGCCGCAATACCTTTAACTAAAGGCAATGCTTATGAGTTTTCTTTCAGTATTTGTGATTATAGGGTTACTTTAAGGTGCCAGTTTAGATATTGAGCAGAAGATCAATTATATTCTGAATCTCAGAAATACAACATACATAATATTGAAAAGAATATCTTACCATTAATCTATAGTTTTATACACAGACTAGTATTGATTTTAATTGGACGAATAGGTTTTATCTTTATGTTGAACCGAAGATAGCCCCTTTATTGTCATCTCTAAACTCATTCACCCCTGAAGACACATTTAGACTGTTCTAAATCAAACACTTGACCAGTCCATTATAGAATTTCAGCGGTCAATGAGTTAAATAATGAAAAAAAAACCATAGGTGATTAAATTTTTCATTAAATGTTTTTGTCATACATCTTAGTTGAAATGATTATAACATTTTATGATAAGAATATTTCTCCATAAAGTGTTGATTTGGAAACATACTTACATTGTATTTCATTCATCAACATTAAAGTTCATTGTGGATTAAAGTTACAGTCGAACCTGTCAATAAACACTACATAAAAAATGAAGTCCAAGTATTTAAGAAAAAAAAAATGTTTTGCCTGTTACCTGTTGTCCAATTATTGGCTTTCACCATTCTTGTGACCCATATTGCAGTAATTATCTTCACAGTCAAATAGTCTTCATTATTATACAAGGCAAGGCATGTTGAGATTGCCAATTAGTGATCCCAAGAATATGGTCTTATTAAGCAGGTGGTCTTTATATAGAGGTGGTCCTTAAGGCAGGTTTTACTTGTTCATCACATTCAACACATGATACATTATCATTCATTGTCATGGATCGTGCTCATGTCGCCATGCATAGCTTTCAGCATATGTATTGAGCTTACTTTAGGAGATATTGTTGTTGAATGAATGAAAATAGAAACAGAGATTTTTGTAAGGTTACTAAAGACTCCTATGTATCGTGTAGAATTATATAATATGTATATATTATTCGTCTTTTGAATGCTAGGAAAATGTCTTGATGGTTGATGACGAAAGTGTATAGCCAGTCAAATAAATCTGAGTTGAGATTGACGTCAATGCCCTGATAGTGCTATGAGAACTTATAAATGTTTGTAAAGTTGAATTAATACTATCGTCAGAGACCCAATGTTGATGGCACTTATCATTAAGTGTAGCAAGTGTAGCAGAGCACATGTACAGTGTAACCAGCCTTGGTTCTCTGTCGATGAATAATCCTTGTCGTTAATTTATTGGTTAATGTCACAAATTTGGATTTCTTGGTGTTAGGGAATAATATTATACTTATGATTATAAAGTCTTTAGAAAGTGCTCTGAAAAATGTAAAGTTATACAGTGAACTGGTCATACAGGTGATGTACTCCGTACGTTTGAAAAATAAAGAAAAATTATCAATCAATGTGAGAGAGATTTCGTGCTTGTGACTGTGTGATAGCTATATATATATATAGAGATGGCTTATAGATCGTAATACTGTTGGGAAAACAATTTAATTATCTTGTTGGACTGTACAAAGTGTATTTAGTAACAAAAAGGTAAGATATACAATTGTTCGTGGTTAATATTTCTGATTTTCAACAGATATTCAAAATATATTGATTATTTCTGTGGGGATAATGTTTTTGTCAGGTATTGCTATGATCCCGAAAATTTGATCAGGGAAATATTAAAAAAATGGTTGAATCTGAATATACTGCGTATCGTGACATTGTGACCATGCATGCCGTATCTCAACAAATTTCCAAAATGTCATACCTGCAAAAATAACTTGCTATATATGGTATTTGGTTTTCTCTCTGGACTATTACCTACTATACATAACTTAAGGCATTTATGTAAATTGAAATTTGACATTCGACCCTCAACTATGATATTTTATTGTAAGTAATGTGATTGATATATATATATTAATAAGGTGTCTAATTGTATCTGCCCTTACATACAGGTTTGTTTTTGACGTACTGTGTACGCAAGGTATACATCATACTTTTCAGACAATACCATTACGATATAAATAAGTATGTACTTGCAAGAGCAGAAAACTGTAATACACAAAAGTATTGAGGGGAGATAACTTTAACTTTTCTAGGTGATAAAGGGAGGTAATCAAGAATTTTGTGATTTTAATAGCCAGAAAACTGTAATGCACTAAAGTATTGAGGGGAGATAACTTTTCTAGGTGATAAAGTGAGGTAATCAAGAATTAGGTGATTTTTAGTAGCCAGGAAACTGTAATGCACAAAAGTATTGAGGGGAGATAACTTTTCTAGGTGATAAAGGGAGGTAATCAAGAAATATGTGATTTTTAGTAGCCAAAGGAATGTCTTAAAAAGATGTTGTTAAATCTGTACAGTACATATAGATATATATATATATATTGTATATATAAATCATTTTCTGTAGGATACTTTTAAAGTATGAAGTATAATCGTAAACCCACCCATCCTCAATACACTAGGGGTTACTATCACTGACATTACATCCACCCCTGGAATATGTCAAAACTGCAAAACTGAAGGCTCTGTTTGCGAAATAGATGAACAGGTAGTTCAGTCTTTTGATGTTTATTAAAAGAAACAAATAAAAGGAAATTTGATGGCTTTAGAATTTAGTATCATCCTCCGTATAAAAACAGTATTCGAATGAATTCATTACATGTCTTTTACTGATTAGTTTTTTTTCTCCAGAAATGCCTTCACATTTGCAATGTCATATTCCAGGGATAGATATAACGACAGTGATAATAACCCCTGGAGTATTGAGGATGAAGCCCACCATGATTATGTTCCCTATGTTGTACAGTCTAACTTTGTAACTGGAATTCAGCAGGACTGTTGTCAAGCCTCAAGTTTGATATCTTTGGTATTTGTTTATTACAGAGTTATCTTCCAACACAGTAGAACATCATGTGTTTGCAACTTAAAACGTCATTTTTTCTGTGAAAAAATGTCAAATATTTCAGTGAAAAAGAGGTCTTATTTTTCAGTGAAAAAAGAGATATTATTTTTCAGTGAATAATCCTTGCCTGGTAATATTGTCAATAATTGACATCTTTCTGCAAGGGAAGATAACATTGTAATGTGCAAAAAAGGAATTGCGTATTCTGGTCGGGACCAACCAAATTAAACAGGGTCTTCAAGGTATTTATGTTCTAGTTAATGAGGTTCAACTGTAGTTATTAAGCTATATACAGTGATATATTAATTGTGATAATTATTTGTATATAAAATCATTCATATTTTCCTCTTCCAAGATGACTTAGAAAGTTTCTTTTTACTTTTGTGTTCATCGTTCAAAGTTCAGTTAAAAGAATATTTATTGATATAAAGAGTAGACATATTCAATATTGATTATTTTTTTTTTTGAAATTTTTATCTTGTATTAATACATTTATAAGTTTACAGTTATAGTACTATTAGGAAATAATTAAGCTATGTGTCTGTAATCAAATCTGGATGAATGATCTGATCATTGTTAAGCCTGGCTCAATCTTCACCGCTTTTCTTGGAGGTATTGTATTATCATTTGTAACCAATTCTGTTGGGGTCAGTTTATAATGTAACATTATTGTCTGTTCATCAATCTCAAGCATTTATTTGGGATTAGATCATGGTTTGTCTTCAGTAAACTATATTGTATAGAAAATGATAATGTATTGAAAATTAGAAAGGAAAATTAGTTGTAAGAGAAGATGCATATTCAGCTAACAGGTTTCATAACAATCATGAATTATTTTATACTTTTAAATTAAATACTATTAATCAACTTTATTTTGCGTGCGGTTTACTTTAGCGAATTCTGCATACACAGGTGATTTGATTTTGTGATTTACAGGTAAAACTATTAATTGTACTTGAATTCTTTTTCTGATTTTTTTTGGCAAATTTTAATCAGCTGTGAAATACACGAAAATAAATCGCACGTCAAAATAAGTTGGTTTATAGTATAAGCCATTTTGTTTTATCTGTACAAGTTACAGAATTATCTGCCCTTATCGTTAGGTTTTGATTGGAAGTCATTAGTTTTTGAGCGATATTTGTCGTTTTCTCAATCATGATTTTACACTCAGATCCTATTATAATCAGTATTCAATACCAACATACAGGGGCAGATAATTCTGTAGATATTTGTTTTGAATTGGATAAATTTATTTCATTATAACCCATGTCAGGTTTCTGTGGTATACAAATTAATACCATAATTATGTTTTATTTGTAAACCATGACATTTTTTCATAATTTTGTATTACATAAATTGCCAAATGGTCATTCATGAAAGGTTCAAAGAATGTGATTATTATTCTAATAGTTTCTGATACTTGATAGAATAATTTTATTATATTCAGGCCTTAATTCCACATCATAACAAAAGTAAAACATTAAATGTTCACTTTTACATTAATTGGTTGGATTTAAATATAAATCATGTAACTAATTAATTGGGTTTCTGTGAATAACAGATTGTAGTTTACACAAGACACTCATAAAAATGCAATAATTTTTTACCAATTTTCTTTTCTATTAAGATAATTTAATTTCCAGATAATATTTTGACTGAACTGGGCCATGCATTACGCTAGGCCAAGTTATACCCTGACCCTGTCACAAGAATTCAACATTCTGATGGATGGGTTGATATTCTATACTTTCAGAGATGTAATATTAACTCATTCACCCCTGAAGACTAATTTAGACTCTTCTAAATCAAAGACTAGACCAGTCCATTATGAAATCTCAGGGGTGCACGAGTTAACATGTATGGTGACAAGTAACTGACTAACATTAAGGGTAGAATATGTTAGTCCAGTTCAATCTATCTGTCTTCATTGCCATTGCATTAATTAATTAGCTAAATCTATATTGTTCAGGATATCATGTAGAGTGATGCTTGTTGTCCAGCCTGGGTATAGATGCTGCTATAGTGTGTTTTGTCCCGTGTAGTATGTGGATATGTTCGTATAAGTGCTCCTGTTGACCTGTTAAGACATTTGTGATAAAAGTGTTTGATATGGAAACAACTATTATATATATGAACCTATGATGATAAATGGATCATAATTATTTTTGTAAACATTTTTCCTGAAATAAAAAAAAGTATGAAATCATTATTAGAAGTAGTGTTTTTATTTTTGTTTTCCAACTACATATACATGTTATATAGCTTTTGACATATATATATATATATTATATGGCAGTTGTCTGGTACTGACCGTAAGTCGTTTTTCTCCATGGCATAGTTTTACGAACATTCCTTAAAGAGACAATTCAGTCTAAGAGTACATTAAAATTTGCTCATATTTCGGAATCAAACCAGATCTAATAGAAATTATATTAGTTGTTTTTAATGTGATATGCCAGAAAAGCCCACTGTAGTGAAATGTATGCGAAATGTTCAAACTCGCTTACTGCATGTCCACCATTACACATTGTGGTCGGATGTCTTGTATGCCGAAACCTGACCCTTGCCGGTGAAGCGGTGTTCAATCTACGATTATTTTTCGTGGGTCCTTTTCAATGGTTTTTGTGAAAACAATGGGTCCCACAGTGTTATAGATATCCATTCCCAGAAATTTCATGGGTCCTTTCAAAATTCTGTGAGTCCAGGACTCGGGATGCGCATGTAGATTTATCACTGGTGAAGTAAAGAAATTTTTGTCTAGAACTACTCATATCGCTCTTACAGTAGTTTACTCACCTTATTAGATGCATGTTCTTGTCTAAAAATAATTTCATCAACTCCTCAGTGGCTATGTATTGCATTTGTTTAACGTGTATGACTTTGGTTCGGGTATGGGTACAGCGTACATGTACATGTACCTGCTTAATCGTATTGATCAACGATTTGGAATTTCAACGGTATCAATCAAAATACTGAATTACCATCAATATCGTGGAATTTGTCAATATTTCTTGTTGCTGCAATACAAACTTTCCGTATGCAAATGAGTTTGCCACACACACTTGCCGCACCATAGCTACAAACACTTGTGCACCAAAGCCGTACGTGGTTGTAGCAATATTGCAGAAATAAAACACCAATATTTCTGCAATACATACTTTTCGTATGCAAATGAGTTTGCCGCACACACTTGCAGCACACATTTGCTGCGCCAAAGCCGCACATAGTTGTGGTACCTTGCCCGTTACTTTTCCTGGTTTATATCTAAACAAGTAAGGTATTATTTTAAAAGTTTGAAAATCAGAAATCAGAGTCATTCTCATGATTCTTGTTACAGGTATGAATTAAAGGCCCACTACCTTTCCGAAACGGCTTTTAATTTTTGAAATAGGAATGTAACACGAGATCAATAATTTTGTAGAGTCGCAGAAGTTATTAGCTATACGTTTACTAGCACACTTATCATCACCTTCAGAACTGTTTAATTAGAATAAATAAAATGTTAATTTTCATAACGCGGGTCGTTTTATGTTTCCCGCCGTCGTCCTAAATGCCGCGCGGTAGTTGACTATCACTGCGCCAGACGACAAAACAGCGAAATGAATTTCCACTGTTATCGTACATTAGACAGGAAATCTTGCAAATGTTTGGTGTTGTAACCTCATCTTAAGCCATCGATATATATTTTCTTTTGTTATTAATGTTTTTAAGAAACCTTTAAATTTTGCTCCGGAAAGGTAGTGGGCCTTTAACTTTTATTCAAAATTAATTATTGAAAAGAGATATTTAATAATTATTCGGCCGCGCGCACTAATTGAACGTGAAATCGGTTACGAAACTTGAGCGGAAGTTTCCATTTTTCAAATCACGCTATTTAAACATTCTTTAACAGATACACTGATTTAATTCCCGATTAAATAGCTGTCAACTGGCATTACAAAAACGGAAATGACGTCATGCTTACTATTTTACCCATTCTATTGTGTTGTCGTGTTTTTAAGTTTACAAACAGCGGCGTTTATTTAGATATGTCGGAGCAGCAGACCAGCAACTTCCAGTCTCTATCTAGTATGACCAGACGTAATAAAACGTGCTTCTCTGGTTTCTGCAGCCGTCGGGGTGTCTTTTCCTCATTATAGAATTCAATTCAACCATCTCATCTTAATGAAGCATGTTTGTAAAATTGTGCACAATTCGGAATTGGATCTTGGAGCCATTTAAACATACATGTATCTCGTTATCATTAAAGTGAATAGTCGGGCAAAGAAAACCAGTCTAAATGCGTTCATTGGCCTTCCAAAAGTTCTCACATATTAATACGACGGTCAAGTTCTGCTTAGTTTCCCAGTTCTGACCATTAAAGTAAAGAAAAGTTGAAAGCATTGAAAGCGAGGCTGTGTGGAAATGTAACCACGGACATAGCGAGCCGGGAGGACGTTTTAGAATTTTTTTGTTTTCCCATTGTGCAGGATTTTTAAACACTGATAAATCGTATTGGTTCGGCTTTGATCTGTTGCGCAAATTTGGTGTTTTATGGTGTTAATGCTGGCATTTGTTTTTTATTGTGTATTGGTTATGAACAGTGTATTGTAGGAATAAATCATTTTTTAAAAGAAAACAAAACTTTGTAAGAAAGTTGTGACGATGTTTTAGTCTGATTGGAAGACATGGATCTGGCTGTAAAAATTTCATAGACACTTTAATTCGCCTGAGGTTTAAAAGTACTCGTCCGCGTCCATGATACTGGAGTCGCTCAGTACCTGTATTTTGCACGGACATCTCTTGTGTTTGGTGGCGCAGTGATGGGGAATTTATACTTGGTATGTGAAGGACAGGTATGTTTGCTTTTATTATTCTAATTATAGGAGTGCGAACCGAAGGCCCTGAAAATGTTTTGGTGTATAGGCGTCCATTAGTTGTTTAGCCGTGCCTGCGTCTGGCATTTTTCCTATGCGTAGTACCTATTTTGTCTAGGCTTTCTAATCACTGTGCAGTTATGAGGATTTCCACTATAGTCAGCTTTTTTTTTTTCATTTCTTTCACTTTTGCAGATTTGGAATTGATGCCAAAAAGCGCGAAATTCATATATACCTTTCTGCAGATTTATCGAATTCCAAGTTTAACATATTTCAGTCGCAGGTTTTTAAAAATTTATTTTTGCCAAATGCGGATTAATTTTGTACTTAGAGGTGCACATACTGCTTGAAGCAGGTCACTGTGACCCTATATTGTACTGGTGTCCGCATTTCAAGACTCTGATCTCTGCTTGATATCCAGTAGAGCCGGTATATAGATAACAGGAATCGAATCACCTGGAAACAACATATCGTCTGATGACTAGCTTAATGAGTATGACTATAGCATTATAAAATCATTTATCTCTTCTTCTCTATAATATTAGTAATAAAGCACGAGGAACATGCCTACATGTTAAACAAAGTTATGGTGATATAATCGTAGCTGGTAATGGAATATCACGTTAATGTCTTTACCTCACTTTGTGTCACAAATTGGAAGCCAATGGAATTATTATTTATTAAAATTGTAATTGTATATCGATATAATTTTCAGTGATTATTTGTGTGGGTATTAACGGGAATAGTACGAAAGTATCAAAGTCATTTAACAATTCCATTTTCATAATAAAGTCTATTACAAGTAAAGTGTGTAATTTGACAATTGTGTATTCCTGTAGGAACTTTGTCATCAATATTTACACAAAAATAGTGTGAGCCAATAGCTATTAATCTGCAAAAACCAAACTTATGCAATTTCTAGTAGATTCTAATTGAATATCTTTCAATATGGCTTAATGCATTTACATATCGAATCAATTACAACACATACATATCACCAGTGCAATTATAATACTTTATTATGCTAATAATCTCGGCGGTTTTTAATTTCGATAAATTTGCGGATCCAATTCCCAAATCCGAGATTTGAAACCTCCGCGATATATCAAATTAATAGTTATCCATATTATAGAATTTCGAAAGAATGGCTTATTTCAAAAGCTCAAAGATAATTCGTGAAATTAAACCTCGCGATAAATTCCAAACTGAAAGTCGAGCAATTTACGCCTGCGAATTACTATACAGTACCTCGCACCATGAACCGGCGAACATTAAATCAAATAATACAGTAGTTTGAAACCATGATCATTATACCAGTATTTGTAAACAGCCTCTATCAAATTTAGACTAAAAGGTTCGTGACACTGAGTATTATCCATCCAACAAAAAATTAACACATTGAACCCAGTGCCGATAGAGATAGAATGAAATATATTATATTTGCATTTGGAATATGTTAATTTTATACACGTTTGATAAGTAACTGCAATTATTTTAGACGTCCAGACAGATAATAGTGTTGTGTTAAGAACTATAATTGGTGCCTATTGCTGCTAATGGAGCAGAGTGATGATTCATGTATCAAACCATTATTTAAACGTTTGTATGCATTTTATCCTACTTCTTTTATATCATTCACCTTATAGGCAATAAAACTGAACCGTAAAAATATCAAATTCCAAGCGAGACGTTATTTTTTTTCACATATGAATATGTAGGTCTTTCGAAGAAAAACTAAACAGCGGTCTTTAAGTTTTGAAATTGAAGTCTTTTTTAGCGGTACGGTAAAATATTAAGAATGGTTTTTATTTTTGCGTTAGATAAAATAATATATAAAGCCATGCATATTCATACTGTAAGATATTTGGAAAATTAATAGAAAGTATAAAATATGTGTCTGAGTGATTTCTGAGGTAGTGCTCCACCAGGACACATAGGCACCATTTCGTTCCCGACCGAAAGGTTAAGTAGGCCGGGTACGTATATTCGTTCTCATTAATAATAAGTATCTAATTAGAACAAAATAGATATAAAATAATTTGTCTTGCTTTGTTATCTGCGTAATTAGTATGCGTAATTCCATGTGGGTCACATTGTTATGGATCTATTTTCGGAATGCAATTCATTATTTTGAATATTTCATATTGAATCAAAATAAGAAATTCTTAATAGTGTAAAGTTGGGAAGTTTTTTTAATGGAATAAATGACAAAAATTACCATTCTTCTGAGGTGTATTATCTTTAATAAATGTGTGGCAATGTGTTTTGTTCAGAAAAAAAAATCATCGACCTGTGATCAATATGTTGGAAGTGCTGAAATGTGTGTTCAATGGGGATACAGACATATTCAATGTAGCGCGTTGAATATGTCTGTATCCCATTGCGTTCATACCACCCTTGAACGCAATCAAACACACTGTTCACTAATTATTTTACATAAATAAATCTACTCTTTACGTACAATTTAAAAAGGTGATGGTTGCTAAAGTTGGGTAACTACGGTAGTCGGATGACCGAAAGATATAGTTCGCGATTGTTTAATGTTATAGCTGCAGTGTTTTTTGAAATACATCTAATGGACTTTTCAATTATTTTCAAACATATAATTTTTTCAATTTGATAATATATATTAATAATGTCCATTTCGAATAAAAATTGAGATAACCAAGGCGGAACGACTACCGGTATGTATCGTTGTCAGGGTAGTGATGCGGTCCGAAGTGAAGCGAGCCGCCATATTTGATTTTCAACCGAGGAAAGTGACCGTGA
>SAYR01006123.1:1627650-1693738 GCA_004382745.1 Argopecten irradians irradians
GATAAAGCCTATTGATGGTATGACCGTTGAGCTGCTGAATGTTTGTCATGTATGTATCGGTCTAAGAACGCTATATACACTAAATTCTTCGCAGTCATGACTTTTATTTTATTGTACGGAGGATAGACAAGTGTTTGCGTGTGTGTAGGCCTATTTTGAATGCAAAGACGGGGCCATTTAAGCTGATGATACTGTTTCGGATAGGCTACCTGTAATGGTTTTTTTCTGGAAACCTGTATATGATCTGTTAACCTATTGTTCGCTTAGACGCTCCCAGAATTATTCACCGACAATCAGATGTTCTGTATATTTAGGTGAGATGAGTGACCGTACACACATGTATTTGACGTAACTATGGGATTCCCCGAAAATTCCTGAGGAAAGCCCCCCGGTTGTAGCCCCGACCAGCGATTCATTTTGTAGTTTATTACCGTTACAATGCTTGAACACATGTTTTGTTTTGATGTCAAATACATATTTAACTGGATCTAATAAAAACTCTTTATTGTTATTTTAAAATCCGTCAACTTATGACGCAAAATGTTATCGAAGTGTGAACTAGGAGTGGTCCGAACCTGCACTGCGTTTGTATTCATACGTCATTGCGTTTACGGTAATCTGAACGCAACTCCCCTCCCGTTGACTATATAGGGGCATATGTAAATATATTCTTGTGAAGTGTACTGGAAACAACAAACCAATACGTCAAGTGTTTGTGACGTCATATTTAACGCGCCCCATAGAATATATTCTTAGAGGAATTGCTCCATACAAACATGGTTAACATAAAAGCGCAATCCAATTCCTATATTTACACTCACACGACTTTTTATTTATACTTTATGCAATAAAATTGTCATTTGAAAGTGACGTAATTATTCAATAAAAGTCGGTCAAAAGTGGGAGGAGCTTACTCAATTGAACAGCGAATTATGACGCTTCACGTAAGAAAGAATTATTCATCCGCGACGACAAAAAAGTTCAATATTTTAGTGTTAAGTAAACATGACAAACAAAGAAAATTTATGAGATAATTCTATTTAATCAGATCAGATTTTTAAATATATATTCAATTTTGCTAAAAGTTAATATATAGCGTAATAACATAAAGTATTTGTACTCGGCCACATGTGTGAACTCGGTGACCGTTGTGCAGCGAGGCGAAACTGACGCACGCTTACACACTGGAGTTTGCCGAAGTTGTCAAAAACCAGTTTTCAAGTAGCTCAATGTGTTTGAGATTGTCGTCTGACTTGACGATATTACATCCTTGGGAGTCATGTGATTATATAATCTACGCTTAGATCCATCGCCATCGATAGATTGAATAACTTCACTTGTGTTCGATGGATACAATGTAGCTGTGTTGACGCGTAACTGTCAACACGTGGATTACTAGCGGTGCATGTTTTATAATACACACGATTAAATTCTCAAAGAACAGAGACAAGAGGATATGTTTATAACTGACCTCTGTCAGAGGGTCCCACGCCCGTCCACCCCAAAGACTTGATCGTAGGACGAACACAGACACAGAGGTAATGTTTACATTTGACATCCATCATTTTTAACAAAAGTGAAAGCACTGCACGTCGCCCCGGTCGGGATATTTTTCCCGTTTCTTTATACAATTGTTAATTTAAAAAATGTTTGTATCATGTATAAATATAAAACATATATGTATTGTTCATATTTTTCCAAATTTCTATGAAAAACAACAATATACACGTAATGTTGCGTCAAAATGTAAACAAAGCCATGTGTTTCTTTAAAAAAAAGTAGCCCCTTTACGTTGCATAGAACATTTTCATACGCAAGTTCAAAGTTCAATGTTACCATGCAGTTATGGTAAACAAAATCGGCTAGTACTTGCGTGTAGTGAACAAGCCTAGCAAGTGTAAATATATTCTTGTGAAGTGCACTGGAAAACAACAAACCAATACGTCAAGTGTTTGTGACGTCATATTTTGACGTTATTGTTCACACGTCACAATGACTTGATGATGGGAATGATTCGTGATAAATCGTACTTTAACTACATCGTATTGGTGTTTTGAAACCCGCGTATTAATTAAAGTAGACATTTAAAATATCTCCTATGTATAAAAGATTGAACTGTCGAAGATTGCTGGACTGTACTACAAAAAATGACAAAATGTCAAAATTTCTTCATTAGTACGGGATTTAGCAAAAAGACATTATCATATTAATATCAATCTTTACCATATCAAAGAGATGTCTACTATATCACGTGGCTAACCATACAATGGAACTTCGTGACACCATTGCATCAACAAAATTACTATTTTTCTGGTAAAATTTAAACGGTATTTTCAGAAACTAGTCTAGTTTTACTATAAATAACACCAACAACGTAATTTGTGTTTTAAACATAAAAAAAATCCTATCTGAAGAATTGACTTGCAGTCGAGGTTGTCTTTAACTTAAATCAAAATGGCGGAATATCATAATATTGTCAAATTGTAGTAATACCGTCGAAGTATGGTAGAAAAAATAATCTGTTAGATTCGGGTTTTACAATATTTTGTGACCCTCGGGTAGAATATCTCTATCTTTAATATTCACATTTGAAAGTATCTTCAAATCTTTTACCAGACTGCCTGCGGAGAAGGAGCCTCATTACTGGAAATCTCTACGGTGGATATTTACAATTTGTTTGAAACTGTGAGCCAATACCGATGCAGTCAGTATTTACTTAATATCTCTTGTATGGTGTATTTAAATAACATCTTATTGATTTTTCAAATTATTCTGTAAATATTCTTAACAATTAAAGTCCCATGATGCTTTCGTGATATATTTAATCGTAAATAATATCCAACTTTGCCAAAGAATAGAGTTCATACCTTTATGGCGATATACTTTAATTTAAAATGCCGTAGTTAATCAGAATTGTAGTAATGATGTGGGAATACCAAGGGATTCCTTTATTTATGATATGTTGGTGCCACTTCTGAAGACCACTTTGTATAGCCTTTGACCCCAGTAATGTCTCTCAGACCTGATAGATGTTGACAGACGACGCTAATACGTTGTCATCTTATTGTCGTTGTTTTTATGAGTGAATCTCCAGAAACATTAATTAAAATCCTACTAGCAAATATCATTGTTTGAAGGTTTATTATTCCGTAAGAGTTAGCCCCTTGTGGGTAGGTTTTAATTGTGATTCATTATTTTGTCAGCAAAATTCACGCCGTTTTCTCTAAAAAGTATGACGTCACGCTCGCATTTACATGACGTCACAATGAATACCTAATGGCAGATAACTCTGTAACATACAAATATAGAATATGCATTTGTTTCATTATTTTGTGTTTAGTAGGTGTTAAGAGATGTCCATATCCACGGAGTTTTTGGATTGGTCTCAAATACTCGACAACGCATTCTGCTTTTGTTTGGGATGCATCCGGCAAGATTCTGACGCCTACTGACTTTAACACCTTTCTCACATTTCCCACCCCCGGGAACACGGACATGTGTTTTGGACTTTATCGTCAGTTTAAAAGTAACACCACAAGAACAGCTCAAGTAGACTGTGACTGCGAAACCATGGTCGCGTGTCAGCTTATGTAAGTAAAGGACACCAAGGCAAACCTAGATCGAGTATACTTACCCAGCCTACATGCTAGTAAGACCTCTTTCTTTGAAACCTGTTTGAGAGCGGCTACCTCTGTTTTAATGCGATCTCTTTCTGTAAAACACTAATTGTCAATTTCAACACAATTTGACCAGTCTATACAGATAATTTAGCTACCAAACTATTGTTTCTTTGTCCATTTGGTTGTCGTTATATATACATATTGTACATTCTTGGGCATTAGATATTTAAACGGATCTATTTATAGAAATATATGCGTTGCTTAGGTCTCATTTACACTTCAGGTTGAATCTGTTTCAGAGCCCCTGACTACTGGACATGATTTCCTTGGAAACAAACAAATCGACAAATCGGCAATCCTCTAACAAGCTTACCAAGGGACAAGATCGACACGAGTTTATGAGATCCATTTATACAGAATTTAACACAATCACATAATATCTATATACAGAGAGAGAGTTTATCTCCTTTTTATGAATTCACCATTTAACACAAATCTACAGCATTAACTACAATTCGAAAATCTGTCCTGGATTTATACACCACTCTGACTTTAAAGTTCAAAAATGTTAATGCTATGAATCAAATAAAAGTTCTGTTTTGAACTGGCTTGGAAATCACTTAAGCAGGACCATTTGGAACAAACTTCCGATTTGTCTTGTTTCATATGTCTTTTCTTAACCACATCATACATATTGAAAAGAAATGTCTCTTTTTAGTGTTAAATAATACAAAAGTATGTTTTTGCTCAGTCCGTTAAGTAATAAACGTCACTAAGAACCCCTTATTATGTCGCTTAATTTTAGAAAGTAATATACATCTATCACTGCCGGAGGATATGGCGAAAGAGAATTATAATTTACAGATAGCTGTTCAACCAAAAAGTATCCTTCATGCATTCCGTTCATAAATGCTATTCACCACATAAAACACAAGCAAAGGTAATTCTATGTTGCCATAGTCTATACTGGATTTACCATGGTTAAATGCACATTGGTAGAGTTACCTGAGGTCATAGACAAAGGAAAACACATATGCCTATATTCGAGTCGGATTATAAAAGTGTACGTCATTAACACACAGAGTCGCTTTGTTTTAAATTAGATAATAGCCTAAAAAAGTACAATGTGGGAACGAGACAGTGCTCGATTAAGACTTTTTAACAAAATGTAGTTTTCGGACGATAACTTGAAAACACATCAACATGATTTGTTCATTCATACAATGATAGCATAACTAAGTAATAATAATACCTTGCCAGATATTAGAAAATGTAATTGACAGCAGAGGATGTCTGTTACTCTAAGCTTGTTTTCGATATTTCCGTGAAATCTAAACACCAGCAAAATATTCAGATGTATTCATTGAAGTACCCAAAAACAACAGTTCAAAGAAGTATCATAGTAATAAGAGAGCCGAGAAATTTAACTTCACTAAATACTATTGTCATCGTGACTTTATAGCGCTGTGCACTTTTTAAACAATTTTATGACTTATTTCAGTGTTTACTATCGCCTTCTTGATGTTTTAAAATATTGAATTGAATATAATTTATTACAAATCGTTATTTTTCTAATATTAGATTAAAGGCTCACTACCTTTCCGGAATGGAATTTAATTTCTAAAATTGCAATATAAAAAGAAATTGATAATTTTGCAGATTAGCAAAAGTTATTGGTTACTGTTAATACTACACTAGTCATTTGGCGAAACAGCGAAATTAATTTTCACATTACTATATATTACACAGTAAGAAAAACCTGTGTATGTCGATGGTGCTATATCAGCCGACATTCTACACTCACAAGTTGTATGTATAGTGTAGAATGTACTTATACAATTTACTTTACTGTCAGTCTACACTTCAAACTTATATGTGTAGAATGTACATATACAATTTACTTTACTGTCAGTCTACACTTCAAACTTATATGTGTAGAATGTACATGTACAAAATGTGGCGGCCGCTATCGGCCATCGTACAAAATGCCAGTTTACTCTTGACACTTTACACTCGTAAGTTACATGTGAAAAAGGTACATGTACATAATGCCAGTTTACTCATGAGTGTATTGCCCTAGACCAGCCAGTATTATACCCGTAGGTAAGAAAGAAATAACAATAGGTCATGAGCGTATAACGGTCATTTGTGTTCTGATACAGAATGAAACAAATACATACAAAAATTATATGTATTGGCCCATTGCACCATAAGGCTCTTGAAGTCGGTCAAAGATTTTATCAATTTGACCTTTACATCTATGAAGAGTATTTGATTTCATTACATCTGTGAATTCGGAAGAAGGTTTCTGAAATTTAAGTCATTACTATTTTTGGCCCCATCCCTCTGACCCCTCGAGTTCAGCTAGGACTTATATATATGATGGTAAAAATATCTTTGACTAATAAATATATCCAAGTTTTATCCATTTTCTATCCAAATTGAGTAAACAATGGTCATACATGCGTTTTTTACTATATAAGCTATGAAGTAGATTTGACCCATCCCCAGAGGTGTCTTCTTTGTTTATTATTGCATAGGGCAAACATTAAAATTAAACTGAGAGACTCAGAGGATTCAACTATAACTGCATTCCAGTCTCAGATAATGGAGTTTTAAGAGTGGAAGAGTATTTAAAACTTTGAAGCAATGTATCTGTAATTTACCAAATTACCACAAGACAATGTAATATGTTTCTGGTTTGTTTTACCTGTAATATATGTCCGGATGATTGATTACATCCTTTTTTGGGTGAAGGTTATCACTGTGTAGAATTTCAAAGTAAAATGGCAAATTGTACACGTACATGCATAAGTAAACTGGAATTCTGTACATGTACATTCTTCACATCTAAACTGTCAAGCGTAAACTGGTATTTTGTACATGTACATTTTACACATGTAAGTTTGAAGTGTAGACTTACAGTAAAGTAAATTGTATATGTACATTCTACACATACAACTTGTGAGTGTAATATGTCAGCTGATATGGGCCATCGTAATTTCAGGCCAACACTATGATATTTTCTGTTTTAAAGAAACTTTTAATTTATGTTTCGGAAACGTCGTTGGCCTTTAAATACGGCAATCAATGGGGGAGATAATCAAGTATAATAGTAAGAAACTAAATGTTGATGGGTTTTTTTAACTGAAAATGTAAAAAGATTTTAAATCAGAAAATATAAATATTTTGTATAGACGTTTTAACACAGCTAATCTTTATTATGTTTTAAATTATAACTTCTATTCTATATCTATTTACTGTTTGTTAAATGTTTCCATGTTGAAGCTATTCTATGTGTAATCTTCGAATTTGGGGGAAATAATGGGTATACTAATAAAATTGATTGGATATAACGGGTGTTACGTCACGGCAACGCTTCAACAGCTGACTTTGATAGTAAGATCATGATATATCTACATAGCTATATAACGATAAACAATCATAAAGATATAAACATTTGTAATCTGTAATTAACCTATAAGCTATTAGAATCCTTCTTATAATAAGAATTTACATGTACGAAAGTGTGTACTTTTGTAAAGTAAAACTTACACATTTATATTATTTACTATAATAGTGGGCGTGTGTGTACATGTATATGTTACTTTTTTATATGTCGCCAAGCTTGGATTTGTACATTTGAGAATCCTGGATGCACATTTTCTATGAGCTCACGCGATCTTTTCTGAAATATTTTATTATAAATTTTTGGCTAAGGCTTTATAATTTTTATTCAATACTTATGTCTTTCTAAGAACAGGATGGAAGGTCTTCTTATTGTAAGCATGTTGAATCTATATTTTTCAATAACGTGTTATAATATTTTCATATAGTATCTTAACTTTTTCTAGTATTTTTTAACTTTTCCCAATAAATTGTAACATAAAGAAATTATGTGTTCTGTATTGCCAATAAATTCAATGAAACTAACTATCATTTGAGTGTTTAAAAACATTTAATAATAAAATAGGAAATTGCAAATCAATAAAATCACACAAATATCATTTTTCGAAATTATTACATTATCTAAATATTTTGAATATGATAAAGAATGACGTTTAGTTTTAATATTAGTTTTCTTCATTACTGTTGAAGGTGGTTTCATCGTCACAGAGCCCAACACAATGCAGCAATACAATAAGAGTAACTTATATTTATATACAATCGTCATTGTAACATTAAAATAACTAAGCACATAAACAAAACGAAATAATTTTGCTTTGAAACTATTGTGTATTACGTTAAGGTGCACCCTTTCCAATAAGACTTTTCTTTTTTAAAAGTGAATGTAAAACCTGTTTGGTAATTTTATCGAGTAGAAAGAGTTGTAAGCTTACTATTGTCATCATCAGTTGATTTTTCAATGTACAGATCAGTTGTTTCTCGCCACATTCAGGGAAGCTAACCGCCACATATCGCATCAAAATATCTTTCCGCAATAAAAATATAGTACCCAAATACAGTGTCAATTATATGGTGTTTATACTTTAAATAAGCAACTTCCCGTTATTAATGCAATTTAAAATTATATGCGCCAACCAGAACAAAAGAGAGGTTGAAAATGAAAATGACCAATGAGATTCGCCGTAGGTGTTTACACATCCCAAACACTAGGCCAGGGATGTGTAAACATAAACGATAATCAACCGCTTTGGAATGTTTTTCCTTGTAAAATGCATAGTTATGGGATAAATTGGTGTCCATTGTAGTTCAAAGAACAGAATTCATCAACAACAATCGAATCCAGCTCACTAAATGTGGTCTTTAGAGTTTGTAATGTTATACAGCAAATCGCAACTTAACACATATTTTTTGTCGTCCCCCCACTCAAATTTTAAGGATAATTAGTTGCTTGTATAAATCATATGTACCGTAACTGTGATTATTTTGACCTGTTATTTTTTCAGTAATTTATTGAAAACCATAATGCTTAATGAATTAAGCTGTGAAAGTCATTGAAATGGCTTTAGATGCTTTATAACCGGAAATTATGTACTGTATAACTGGTGTTTTTATGTTTGATGTATGTTTAGATGGCAACATACCTGCAAAAATCACTTTACAATTACTAAGAACACTGCACAAATGTGAAATCTTCTGAGTGGGCAATGAAAACACAGCAAAAAAACACCAGTCATTTCTAGTTTGTTCTGAGGAGAATGACTCACCACTTTAATCTGTCGGAGTGTATGTGTAGACTCAGAAACAGTCACAAAAATGTTCCTGTCGGGGTCTAGGGCACGACCTTCTGATACCAGTTTATTAACCTGTAAAGGATAATTATTTTTGTATGATTTTTTAAGGAATTGTCTTGATTTGCTTTTACAACATGGAAGTTAGCGGAGTTGCAAAGTATGCTTCTATTTTTTCAAATTTTGCAGTTTTATAGGTCCAGGTACATTTCTACTTTATATGTGCTTTTTATCTATTTTGCCTTTTTCAAAAAGACATGAATGACCTAAAATGATGTTGTCTACAATACTATGGATATGTTTTAAGGGGACCTCTAGTGGCCGCCTTTAGAACAAATTTTTTTTTATTAATATTTTTGTTAAAGAAAGTTACTTCATTCTTTATTGTATACCTATTTATATTGAAATTTACTAATTATTTTGACTACAAATCGATTTTTCAAGCAAAAATAAAAAAATGACAGATTACAACTAGGGTATTGGGTTTGCACCAAATATTTGGCATGTCATCGATTTTGTCCACACTTTTAAATCATTTCAAAATCAATCCATATGCATAATCTTATATCAGATAATTTTTCAAAAAAAAAAAAAAAAAAAAAAAAATCAAATCCGGGAAAATAGCCTTAAAAGTCAGAAATGTAGCCAGAAAGGAATTTCTAAAAAATCATCAAATTTGTCTCAGGTGACTGTAAACTAAAAAAATGACAATAGTTACCGTAATAAGGCAACAATTAGTGATAGAATTATGTAAACTTACATATATTCCATAAAATAATTGCATTTTTATTCTTGCATTTTCCCTAACAGTACAAAAAGCCTAACAGCTAGATATGCTCTTGGATGAAACGAATGTTTTCTTTTTTAATATCAGTAATCAAATAATAATTGGAAAAATTCATAACCCTATATAAAAATTTTCACTTATATCTAAAATATCTAAATTTCAACCAATCAGGGTCCTCAATTTTGTTACCATGGCAACCAATATTTTGAAACTGTTATCATTTTATATCACTTAAAATGGACTCTGAAATGTTTAGCTAGGTATATTAACAAAACAAAGTTCTGTTGTTTCCTTCACTCGCTACAATGTATATTTAAATCACCAAAAACTGTTTTCTCGAATTTTAATTTTGAAACTAATATACACAAAGACAGATTGTGTCCGGAGAGTTTTTGTAATAAATGGCAAAATTGTGGACACCTCATTTGATAGGGTGAAATGAGATGACAAAGAGCAATATTTCGCTTTCAATTTCTCCCAAACGCTTTTTTGTTGTTGTTAAAGAAATTATTTAAAACAAAATTGTTCGTTTAAATCTGAAAAAAATGAATCAGATATAAAGTAAACTATCTCCTAAAATGATTTATGAATAGAGCATATTTAACAAAGGATGACTTTTTTGACATATTTGTGAATTTCAAGGTAGTTTTATTGAAAATGAACACGAAGATTTCAGGCCTTTGGGCCTTTATAAAGTCACAAAAGGAAAATGTAGTCTTATTTTAATGAGGAGAACTATCGATATGCAGAGTTTAATGAAAATTGGTCTGTGGGCAGTTTCTACGAAATTTTCAACCTTAGCTTGAACATAACATTTGCTGAGGTCTATGCTGTGACATCACCCTAGAGACCGAGGGCGTAGCCTCATCTTATTATCTAAGATTCTACCAGGTGGTTAACACCATATAGAGCGAATCAAAGGTCCTTGTTTCTATATAATATTTAAAGTTAGTTTGCCTTTTTTAATTTGAAAAGGAATCTTTACTGTGCTTGTTAAATGGAAAACAATGGCCATCGGACATCTCCCTAATGAATGGGCAGTGAAGTATCAACTTGGTCGCGACATTACAATTTCAAATCTTTAATTCTCTATGGAGGGACATAGGAGTTGATATGCTTTATAAAGACCTTCTCGCGACAATATATTAGCCTATAATAATAATGGAAATTCCAGCATATTACATATTTGAAAATACACGATGCAATGCCGGTAAGATTGTTGTGTCCACAGACAATCTTGAAATTTTTTGAGTTATCGCGTAAAAGTTTTCGTAAGAAAATCTACAAGTTTGCGATTTTGCTCCTGATTCACGCAATAACGTATATATTTTCTCAAAAAATGTTTCAGTTAAAAGTGATATGTCAAACATATTATGATATGGTGGCATGCATCTGTCATCACATAACGAGATAGTTAGTACGACCTAGCTAGATAGTAAGTCGACTTGGCGAAATGATTAATATGTGTTTCGTTTTCATTAAATTATCTAGACATTACCTGTCTTTGTTCAGAACTGCCATAATACACACGCGATGAAAAACTGATGACAAATCAAGTGACTTTTCCCATTACGTAAATACGTTGACTTCAATGTCCCGCTATTCTGTATTTGTATATTACAGAGTTATTTTCCCTTGTGGGTAGGTATTGATTGTGACGTCACGTGTTTGCGAGCGTAACGTCATACTTTTCGGAGAAAACGACGTGATTTGCGCCCACAAAATAATGACGTAACAATCGATACCTGCCCGTAAGGGAGCTAACTCTGTAATTTGCAAAGACGAAATTGGGTGACAGATATGCACCCATTTAAAGACAGTGAAGTTAACATTGAATTACAGCTAGAAATATGTGTTTATCATGCTGTCAATGGATAGAACTGTATAATATTCCACTCATATTTATATAATAGATTAAATATAAATATACACCTGGCCATAAGTTAGGGAGCACAGTTTTTCTTTAAAAAATCTTTATTTCGAAGGACATGTAAAATGCGATATGTATCCTTAACTTTTATGGATCACTGACTATCCAGTGACACACGTACTCTACGATTTCACGCTATGAATAGGGGAACCCCTAGCTATACAAACATAATCTGGGCTGGCTGCGTATGGATTTATTTGTATGTGTTTTAACGGTGTTTATTACACCTGTTGCTGGTGTTTTTATGATGGCTCGTCGAAAACTAACAAACGCTGAAAGATGGTAAGCAACAGGCATGGTCCAATTTGGTATGTCGTACAAACAAGTAGGTCTTGGCGAAGGATCAATTGGAGTGACGAAAGATGTTTATACTGGGTCTCATCTACGGAAGGGTTCGTGTATGGAGACAGAGAAATACGGCTTACAACCAGAATCACGTTCTGTGGACGACATCATACGGTGGTGGCGGTGTAACGGTTTGGAGATGCTTTATTCTGAACTGTAAACTACACTTACCTGTCCTAAATGACACTTTGAATTTAAAAAGGTATAGTGATAATATCCTGCAGCCCTTAATTGTTCTTCATTTCGATTCCATGCGTTAGCAGATCCTATCCTGATGACGATAATGTCAAACCGTACAGGGCCCGCCTAGTACAGGAGTATCTGCAGACAGAGCTCATAGACATTACCCCATGGCCTGCAATGTCACCAGACATGAACACCATTGATCATGTGTGGGACTTTCTCGGACAAAAGCTCAATTCACTGGTTCTAAGATGCCGAAATATTGCAGATTTACGAGCTGTGTTGATTCAGGAATGGCAGCAATTCCCTCAAAATCAACTTCGACTTCTGGTCCATGGCATTGACGAAATGTCCAGCAATTGTACCGGAAGTTCATAGGCTACACCACATATTGACAATTGTATGGTCATTGAAACTTGTTGATGAGGTTTTGCCTTGGACCAGATAAATGAATATGCCATTACATGGAGTGCTCTTGTGAAAAAACACCAATGAATTGAAACTTTTTTCACTGTTTTGAAAATGCATTTTCAGAGCTTGTTTTCAAATCCATGCAACACATCCGGGTTGTGTATATAGAATTCCGTTTGGTTAAGCAAGATATATCTTCATATATATTAAAAACATTATTTTTGTAGATCCATTTAACTTCCCGTCCTTTTTAGTGCTTTTACAATGCTAACAAAAGCAGGTCCTTCAAAAATAGGGGTGATCCCTAACTAATGGCAAAGTTTATATAAATATATTTACTTCTTTAATGCCCATTACGTTATGATATGGTTTGGAACAGTTTTTTGTATGTTGCATCGTGATATTTCAATTCGAATTTGTATAAAAACAACATGTACGAATAAGATTTCGATGTAAGTACGGTTTTCATTTTGAAGAATAAAAATATAATCACTTTTTATATTTGATTGTAAAAAATGCTTCAGTTTTTGTGTATATAGACACATCTATGTTTTAATTATATTTTAACTAGAAGTAGAGAGGGTTTTACTGGGAAAAAGTCCATTCTTAGGGCTGCCGGTCTTGGAATGTACAAACCTCGATATCCTGTTTCATTCCATCGGTTATTATATTTTTTTCCATCAGTTTGTCGACAACATCCATTGTCTTCGATATATTTTTCACCAGAAAACTTCTGTTTGAAGTTAGCTTTCCTTTATCCTCAACATCCATTTTCATTTAAGAATTATTTAACGTATCTCTGTCTTAAATTGTCTCCTTCTTTCCTATCAACTTTTCTCCCTTAATATCAATGTATAATTCTCATGCATGATAAAACTGATCTGAAAAGAAAATGCAATGGAATACATTAATATCAGTTTTCTAATGCATATGATTGTAACTATGATAATTGATAAGGTATAACATACACACAAGTTATTATACACTAGTCTATTTTGAGACCTAGGCTTCAAGCTTTGAAAAAGCTGGCAAAGGAGCAAATTCAATTTCAGAATACAAAAAAAAAAAAAAAAAAACAAGAACCACAGTAGGAAAATATCCCAATTAACAATGTCTTTTATTCTAAAATTTAAGCCGCCATTTTCCTGACAAGGTCAAAAAGGACCCGATATGTATGTCTATGTAAGGTCGAATTAGGTCAAACCAGTGCTCCTACTACATGTTATGAACACAAGTAAGCATAATGGCATGGTTAGTTTGTGACAAAATTATTTATTGAACCATATGGACTTGCATAAAAAATGTACATGTTATTGCATATTTTGCCAAAATTTGCAAACAACGTAGCAATCTACGTTAATTGGATGCATAGACGCTTTTTAATATACCTCTACTTTATTTACACTATATAAAAGATACTGTGTTAAATTTACTAGCTCCCTGCTTTTTCCAAAAACCTCTCTCAGCTGTGTGTTAGTCATCGAACTAGCACACCCCTGGAAGCTTGCACACCCTTGCAGTCGGATATTTCCGTTTAACCAATCAGATTTGAGGTGGACGGGACTTGTTTCCGATCACGCCATCAGTTGCTAGGTGACGTAACAATTGGACGGAGCTAGTTTCCGATCACGCCATCTCCGTTGACGTACTCAGACGACGTTAGTATCGATCGTAAATTGTTACCGAACGCGTCGTCATGGTTATCTTGTAAGTGAGAGGCTTGTGAAAAAATGTAATGGGGTCAGAGGACAATACCTTTTACATGTACGTACAGTTGTTATGTATATATTTAGGCTACCTGGTAAGTGGTAAACGTTTCGGAATTTAACAATACTTATATATAAATTTAGTATTATGCCTAGTGGTATAAATGTTGAAATATCGAGAAATCATGGCGGAATCAAATTTTAACCTGCAGTTTGAATAGAAGCAAAACAAAACGGACATGGAATCACAGTTATCATCTCGAAATAATTTGTATGTTTGAAGATAGGATTACGTAGATCGAGTACAATATAAAATTATCTCCATCTCCAATGTACCTGACAATGTAACAAGCTATGATAACAATTTTGGTACGGTTATATTTGGATTTGTATTTTCCACATACGCTAGTGAAATCTGCATTTCTAGTGATCCTGGCAGATTACCTTTTGTTTAACATTTCCCACTAAACTATCAAATAAATACATATCCCCATCGTCGTTCTCTTTTACTGAACATACTCAATGATCCTCACCTGTAAGATGGATTCGTGCAGCTGGCGATATGTTCGGTTCCATTTTTAACGCGTAATTCCATTTATTGTTTTTAACAATGTAACATAACATGCATCCTGCATTCTACTATGCTTGGAAATTGTTTTTTTTTTTAATTAAATTTTTAACACAGCAATTTGTGTTTCCACACAGTTGTTTGAACCATTTTCTATTGAAGACTTATGGTGCGTTTACCGTTATCCATCCAGATACGCTTTGTGTCGGTTTATCGTCTGAACGATCTAACATTATATCGCTTACATTAACACTGTGTCGTTTTGATAATGATAACCTACTTCTTTTTAATGTTTCTATCTACCGGTTGATCACTGATATCTTATTTAACTTCAATTCAATTTTTTCATTACTTTCGGCCATTCGGCCTATCAGTCATACACAAATTGAACAAAAAATTCAGTATGACGTATACAATATTTATATCATATAGAGAAGGTAATATACATGTATAGTTACAACATGTACTATTATCTAATAAATCAATTATAATGACTACATATCAGTCAGTACCTTGATTATTTCTTAAATCGCAGTAATATTGATTGTAATATTGATAGCCAAAAGGAGGCATATAAACAAACAGAGGGAAAATACCTTTATCTATACCTGTCAAAGTTTTGGATAGCTTAACCCATATATACTACATAATCAAAAATAGCTTCACTTAAAGACACATAATTTACATGTATTAATTTTGAATTGATCAAAATAATTTACCCCCTACTTGTACGAAGACGTTCGTTTAATAGGTATGAAATAAGAATGAAAATCATCAATTTCTAGAGAGTAATCATTTTTGATCCAACATTCTGAAAAAATACACTATCATGTTTTTCTTAATATCAGAATTAAAATCACCTATCTTCAATTCAAAACAACGATATCATCATTGATTTTCAATATAGATATTATTTAGAATTTATCAATTCGTCACCTAAGTGTTCTTTCAGTATTTAACTACACATATTCCTCTACAACAATTCAAAGATATTGCAAAAAAAAAAACGCATAAAAAATCTTCTCATAAATTAAATTAAAAATGTGGTATATATATATAAATATAGACAGACATAATCGAAAATGTATATGTTGTGATAATGATGATATTGAAGCAGTTTTATCAAAAATTGTTATCATAATACACCTAGCATGGCCAATTTTATTCACTTTATAGAAACAAGAAATAATGAAGAATTAACTAATTTGGAAAAATGTATCGTAATGGCCATGAAAAAAGAGGAAATACTGTTTGAAATAAACGTAGAAACACAGAAACACTACACTACACAACACTACACTTTTTATTCACTCATGACATATGTACATATGCAACAAGAGGTCAAAAGGAACAAAAATAATAATTATAAAAATGAAAATAAAGAAGGAAATAATAGATGGACACAGTCATCAAAAGGCAAATTTAAATACATTGAAACTAACAATTCTATTTTTCCTTATATAGTTTAAAGAAGCTTAATTACTCTCTGAATAAAACTACTAACTTTACTTAATAGAGCTGAATTACATATAGTAAACATTCCTTTCATTTTGTGATAATTATGATTAGTAAAGTAGTATCTTGGCATATAAATTTCTCGTAATGCTACAACAGATTCATGATTACATACATATAGATAATGGTACTCATCTCCAACACAATTTGTACAGAGAGGACATAACTTTTCCTCGCGAGGGATGTTGTTTGATACCGGTAATTGTTAATAATGTAATTTATATATATATAATTGTACACGTGCTCTGGGTTCAGGGATCTAGAGACTGCTTGAACGTCATCAACGTGATAGGTATAAAGGCAAGATCTTGCATAAGAATAACTTTCTTCATCATCGACTGTTTGTCGAGACTGTTCAACTTAACTCGATATCCATACATAGTGACATTTGTCATGTACGGACAACATATCTACAAGCAATAAGTAAATGATATCAGACTGTTATACCCAAGGGTCACAAAATGTTGTAAAATCCGAGCCCTGCCGACGGTTTTACAACATTTTTTTTTCGATCCCGATGGTAGAGTGTGCCTATCCTTTATATTCTATTATGAACGAGTATTTTTTCTCTCATACCTCGACGCTTTGTTGCAATTTTACGACTACAGTGTATAATTTGCCGTCATTTGCAAATAAATTTAATGCAAGTCAATTCTCCATACATGAAAATTGCGTGATATTTTCAACGCAAATCGCTTTGCTTGCATCCAAGTCTAGTTCTTGAAGAAAAAAATAAATTCTATCGAGAAAATATTGAGTCAGCTTTAATATACCTCTACTTTATTTACACTATATACAAGATACTTTGTTACATTTACTAGCTCCCTGCTTTTTCCAAAAACCTCTTCAGCTGTGTGTTAGTCATCGAATTAGCACACCCCTGGAAGCTAGCACATCCTTGCACTCGGATATTTCCGTTTAACCAATCAGATTTGAGGTGGGCGGGACTTGTTTCCGATCACGCCATCAGTTGCTAGGTGACGTAACAATTGGACGGAGCTAGTTTCCGATCACGCCATCTCCGTTGACGTACTCAGACGACGTTAGTATAGATCGGAAACCGAACACGTCGTCATGTTATCTTGTAAGTGAGAGGCTTGTGAAAAAATGTAATCGGATCAGAGGACAATACCTTTTACATGAACGTACAGTTGTTATGTATATATTTAGGCTACCTGTAAGTGGTTAACGTCTCGGAATTTCAACAATATTTGTATATAAATTTAGTATTATGCCTAGTGGTATAAATGTTGAAATATGGAGAAATCATAGCAGAATCAAATTTTAACCTGCGGTTTGAATAGAAGCAAAACAAAACGGACATGGAATCACAGTTATCATCTCGGAATAATTTGTATGTTTGAAGATAAGATTACTTAGATCGTTGACAATGTAAAATTATCTCAATCGCCAATGTACCTGACAATGTAACAAGCTATGATAATAATTTTTGTACGGTTATATTTGGATTTGTATTTTCCACATACGCTAGTGAAATCTGCATTTCTAGTGATCCTGGCAGATAACCTTTGTTTAACATTTCCCACTAAACAATCAAATAAATACATATCCCCGTCGTCGTTCTCTTTTACTGAACATACCCAATGATCTTCACCTGTAAGATGGATTCGTGCAGCTGGCGATATGTTCGGTTCCATTTTTAACGCGTAATCCCATTTATTGTTTTTAACAATGTAACATAACATGTATCCTGCATTCTACTATGCTTGGAAATTGTTTTTTTTAATTAAATTTTGAACATAACAATTTGTGTTTCCGCACAGTTGTTTTAAACATTTTCTATTGAAGACTTATGGTGCGTTTACCGTTATCCATCCAGATACGCTTTGTGTCGGTTACTTCTGGTTTACACAGTGTTGGTCTATCGTCTGAACGATCTAACATTATATCGCTAACATTAACACTGTGTCGTTTTGGTAATGATAAAATAAATTAATTCCAATGACTACACATCAGTCGGTACCTTGGTTTTTTCTTAATTTTGTTACAAATTCGTACACCACATATTTTTTGCAGAGCTCATTTTAATCATTACCGAACTGGTTTACTGTACTATCCGGGCTACCCGTCTCAGAATTTCAACATTAGGTTTATACGGAATTAAATTAGTGGTGTCTTATAACACTAGCATGCAAGGCTATTATGTTATATATAATCATATAAACTACCAGTGCGACTGTTAAAATCGCCTTATAATTTACTGTCCTTACTTGTTTATAATCCATAAAACAAATCGCAGTTATATTGATTGTAATATTGATACAACAATTCAAAAAATTGCAAAAAAAAAAAAAAAAAAAAAAAACGCAAAAAAATTCTCATAAATTAAATTGAAAAACTGGTATATCATATAAATATAGACAGACATAATCGAAAATGTATATGTTGTGATAATGATGATAATGAAGCCGTTTTATTAAACATTATTATCATAATAAACCTAGCATGGCCAATTTTATTCAACTTATAGAAACAAGAAATAATGAAGAATTAATAATTTGGGAAAATTTATCGTTATGGCCATGAACAAAGAGCAAATACTGTTTGAAATAAACGTAGAAACACTACACAACACTACACTAGCGTAGCTGTCGTGTACATGTTGGAGTTATCTGTATTATATATGTGTGTCTGTGTGTAAAATATCTATGTTATTGTAAATTAAATTTTGATGAACCGTAAGGTTCAACGAAATAAAGGATTGATTAATGAGACTTCATCCTTTTTTGAAGCGTGAATAGTTATAAATAACCAATTATTTAATGATATAATTATCCAAGCTGATGGTATGACCGAGAAAGACGGTCCGTCGGTAAATTGTTTCAAGATTCAAGATTTCAAGATTTTTTATTCACTCATGACATATGTACATATGCAACAAGAGGTCAAAAGGAACAAAAATAATAATTATAAAAATGAAAATAAAGATGGAAATAATAGATGGACACAGTCATCAATAGACAAATTTAAATACATTGAAACTAACAATTCTATTTTTCCTTATATAGTTTAAAGAAGCTTAATTACTCTCTGAATAAAACTACTAACTTTACTTAATAGAGCTGAATTACATATAGTAAACATTCCTTTCATTTTGTGATAATTATGATTAGTAAAGTAGTATCTTGGCATATAAATTTCTCGTAATGCTACAACAGATTCATGATTACATACATATAGATAATGGTACTCATCTCCAACACAATTTGTACAGAGAGGACATAACTTTTCCTCGCGAGGGATGTTGTTTGATACCGGTAATTGTTAATAATGTAATTTATATATATATAATTGTACACGTGCTCTGGGTTCAGGGATCTAGAGACTGCTTGAACGTCATCAACGGGATATGTATAAAGGCAAGAATCGCCGCAAGATCTTGCATAAGAATAACTTTCTTCATCATCGACTGTTTGTCGAGACTGTTCAACTTAACCCAATATACATACATAGTGACATTTGTCATGTTCGGACAACATATTCACAAGCAAAAAGTAAATAATATCAGACTCTTCTACCCGAGGGTCACAAAATGTTGTAAAATCCGAGCCCTGCCGAGGGTTTTACAACATTTTTTGTCGATCCCGAGGGTAGATTGTGCCTATCCTATATATCCTAATATGTATTTTTTTCTCTCATACCTCCACGCTTTATTGCGATTTTACGACTACAGTGTATATTTTGCCGTCATTTGCAAATAAATTTAATGCAAGTCAATTCTCCATACATGAAAATTGCGTGATATTTTCAACGCAAATCCCTTTGCTTGCATCCAAGTCTAGTTCCTGAAAAAAAAAAAAAAATTCTAAGAAAATTTGAAGTTTGTTGATGCTATGACGTCATGAGTCATTATTGCATGGGTAGTCACATCCTGATACTCCAAGGGTTCTGATCACTTACGATCTCTACGAGTGTATTGCCCAAGACCAGCCAGTATTACACCAGTAGGTATGAGATAATATAAATGTATTTATTTTAGCGGTAGTTTAATTTGGTCTTTGAAGCCCTTATATTCGTACAATGCAAAAGTTTGTAAAAGGATATTTCTTGTATTTAACAACCAAATGACGCTAATTTATATCTGCGGTAATAATTCATAACTCAATTTACAGCTTTTCGCATTTACGTTATTTAGATATTAAGATTATAGACGTAGTTTTGGGTAATAAACTACATTCAGTTTTAAAGCTTGTTTGCATCATGTTAGCGTGGTAAATATTTGATATGACCATTGAAAATGTGGTTTATGTAAAATGCATAATGTGATGGAGCAACATCGGGGTAGAATGTAATTTAGAGTTATTTCCCAAGGTGGTGCATAAACATATAAAGTACACGCGGTCCCGGTATTCCTCGAAATCTGAATATAATGTAAAGGTTACTAGTAAAGTAGCTAAGTTTAGAAAACATTACCACCGGACCGCGTCATAGAAATAAATTATGATAACCAGATAAGACAGATTAGATCAACATTTTAATGAAATTAAGGTAGCTCTATACTTTTAGGAAAACTCATGTCATTTTTTTTCTACCAGATCTTATTTTCTTATTTTTCATGCAGATTTTAGATCTGTACAGAAAAATGGATGTTCTATAACTAATCTTTGAGATATTTGAGCTTCAATTATACCATCCGTTCAAATTTGCTGGCAGAAAATAGAACAAAATAAATCATAAAAATATGTTTTCTGTTATATTAGGGTGAATGTACTCTTAATCCTGTTTTTTTTGTCCTAACGATAGAACATATATACAAAACCATTGTATTTTTACAAATGCTAACTGATTTTCTTTATTTACGAGGACCGTTTCTATATATAAGTATCACGTTTTGCCATATTTTCGCCCCTAAAAATCAATGAAAAGACACACACACAAAAAAAAAAAAAAAAAGGAAATGAAAATCAATGTCAATTTTACAATATTTGTAAATGATATGCCTAAGGTAATATATTTTTCAAATTAATTTTGACTTTTCTAGTCTACAAATCACATTATCAAAAATTAAAATTGCAAATGTAAACACAACACGTAGAAAAAGAAGAAACGAACCGTCCATCCATCCATTCATTCATTTATTGTTTATTTCCTATAATTTCAAAGAGAGAATGGGAAAACATCAACATATTACGTTATCGAAAAACAGTAACAATTTACACAGTCATTTAAATTAGAACTTATCCTCTGCCGTGAGTAATGGCAGATAGGATGATTGAATACTTTACCACATTTTTTACATGTTTTTTCTTGAGATTGGTATGGATTAGTCAATAATTTAGATACAAATCGCGCGCAAGCGAGATCTGCTGTAGATTTTGCGTTGATCCATAATAAATGGGGATATATTTGTTTATGTATGTATCTGAATCTGTCAAAGTCACTCTGATTGTTCATTCTATCACGCCACTGATCAGTTTCATGGTTTCTAATACGTGCTATACATAGTTTCAAAATCGGTTTTGATGAAAACTCTTGGTCATGTCTTGGTAAGGATATAACGAAGGATAAATCCATTACATTGTACTTTGTAAGGATATCACAAATGTCTGGTCTTAAATATTTTAGTTAATAGTTCAGTTTATGACTGTGCCACTTTTAAAATTCCTCGAGGAAAAGTTCTGTCTGTTTCACTCATAATGCTTCACGCATAAATCTTTCTGTCTTTGGAAAAATAACCTCAAACTTCAAACCAATAGACATTAGTGTACGATATGAAATTAAATTATAACAGAATAATAATCAGTATTCAATCTCATTCTCCTGGAGGACGAAGTCAGGCTCTTTGATTGGATGGTTTTCTTTCACAGGTGAATCCATCCCCTTTCCACTGGACGTACGCGTTCCCACTAGTCTCTATTTCTATTATTTCTTTCCTGCACCAGAACTTATTTCATCTGCCACAAAGGCCTGATCTGTTTCTACCAAAGCTCTCCAGAATGCCTCAAATCCCTTAGGTCCGCGTCTTCCAAGAATATCTAGCAGTTCCCTGTTTTTCTCATCAGCGGTTTCTTTAGCCTGCAGATTTGATGTGATATGCAATCGTCATAAAACAATGTTATAAAATATCTAAAACTACCGGGAGTTACAAATTTTAATGTTAGAAAAGGAGAAAATAACTGGTTGTTTCAGAGTAGCAAAAGAAAGAATAATGGGTCTTTTCGATGGGTTCTGGAACCGTTTATGAATACACAAGAACATATTGAATCAATATTCTTGTACAGTCATATTAAAAATTATCGCTTTTCCTACATACAAGTATGCAATAAACACATAATATGAATATGTCCTACACACAGGTTCATACAAATGTTTATTTATTCTAGCGGTATGGCCCTACATCTACACTACATATCTACACCAAGGTTTATATTGAAGGGTGTTTTATCCTTGTGGTATGACCCTAGCTGGTGACTATTGTTTGGTTTTAAATGATTAAGTTAACGTCCTATTAACAGCCAGAACCATTTAAGGACGTGTCAGGCTTGATGATGGAGGAAAATCAAATCATGTGGAAAAAAATCACCGACCAGTGATCAATACCTAGCAACTGCTCCACATGGGATTCAAACTCGCACCCAGAGGTGAAGGGCCTGTGGTTATATGTCAGGCGATCCTAACCACTTGGCCACCGTGAAGTGACTATTGTTCTTATTATTCTGATGACTAACATAATATAATATGCTTCACCAAGAAAAGATCATGCTAGCTTAAATTTTGTAACTAGTTCTTCATTGAATATCGGCAGAATTCTTTTGAGCATAGCGGTTTTAATGTCTTATAAAGGTTATATGATGTTGTTATGCTCAATTGTATCAAACAAACAAATTCACTTTATTGGACAAAAATGAAGAAGAACGGACAACTATCTAGGAAAAAATACAATGATATTACAATATTTGCGATACTAAGTAATTGTAGTTTGTTCCTCGGACATGGAAATTTGTTTTTATTTATATTACAATAATTTTTTTTTTAATTATCAGCATGTCCACTTAAACTATTAAATTCTAATGATGTTACTGCTGAATTTATTGGTACCGTACATACTCTAGCTACGGAAAAATTACATTTGCTTGTCTGTATAATTATATTATCTCCTTTGAGAAATTGTGGAGCATAGTAATTATGACAAATACGATATATTTTTCACTTACTGTAAACGCTTGTGTAATAAACGCACTTTTTCCGTGCTGAACAATTTGAAGTTGGGAGTGTTCAAATTGAACTGATAAAGAAGGTTTGGAAATTTTACATGGAAAAAAGTCCATTCTTAGGGCTGCCGATCTTTGAATGTACAAACCTGGATTTTCTGTTTCATTGCATCGTTTATGATTTCTTCTTCCATCAGTTTGTCTACTACTTTCATTGTGTTAGATATATTTTCAACCAGAAAACTTCGGTTTGAAGTTAGCTTTTTTTATCCACATCATCCATTTTCGTTTAAGAATTATTTAACGTTTCTCTGTCCTGATTTGTCTCTTTCTTTCCTATAAACTTTTCTCCTTTATTTCTCATATATGATAAAACTGATCTGCAAAGAAAATACAATCGAATGCATTAATATTGTTTTCCTAATGTATCTGATTGTAAGTATAATTATTCATAAAGTACAACATACACAAGTTATTTTACACTAGTCTATCTTGGGACCTAGGCTTAAAGCTTTGAAAAAGCTGGCAAATAGCCAAATTCAATTTTAGAAAAAAAACAAGATCCACAGTAGGAAAATAACCCAATTATCATGTCCATATATTCTAAAATTTATTGTTTGTTCGTTTGAGTTCTACTGCCCATCGTCAACATTTCTAAAATAAAAAAAAAATTAAGCCGCAATGTTCCTGACAAGGTCAAAAAAGACTCGATGTATATGTCTATGTAAAGTCAAATCAGGTCAAAATAACGCTCCTACTATATGCTGTAAACACTAGTAAGCATAATGGCATGGCTATTTGGTGACAGAAATATGTACTGAAGCATATGGATAAAACATGTACATGTTATTGTAATTTTGCCAAAAACACAACACAATAATCTACGAGTCAACAGTGATATCTAAGGTTAAGGCGGAGGCATAAACACTTTATATCAACCGAGTTATGTTCAAGTACACCTAAGAAGTGAAATATAGGCACACAAAAAATCATTAGTTTAAAGAGATTCTTGCAAGCGAGATCTGCTAATACATGCATGTATGTTATTCATCAAGAAAATTTCCCAGGGGAGAAAAGTTCACTTTAATGTTATATGTGTTTTATTTTCATACTAACGATCAAATCAGACCTTTTATATGTTATTCACCACCATATAAGTTAGCAATATTGTGAGATTTATGATACTTACGATGCAAAGGTCCTAATTACATATGTGCAAATAATCAAGAGTTCAAAATTAAATTCGGTAGCTAGTACACACTGCCAAAATCATTTAAACTATTACGCCTACAGTGCAATGAAATATGTTCATACTTAGTGAAACCGTATCGTTGTACATGGTCTACACTTTCATTTTGCATTTCTACAGTGTTATTTGTAATTGTGAACTAACCTCTGCTGGTATGTTTTCGTCTAAACCTGCATAAACATAAAGAACGTCAACGATGCATATCAATTATATTTAATAGATTACCACAGAAAGACATAGAATGGCTATCAAACAAGTACCCTCTCTAGATATTATACTTATCTCTCCCTTGATACCTTTTTCGACGTCCATCAAATACGCATCCCCCTAGATATTACAAGTATCTCCCAAATATTTTTATGGCCATAAAATAGGTATTACCCTCCCAAAAGACATCACTAGCTACCATGTATGTATTGATTTCAATGTATAGATATTCTATAAATTTTTCTTCTGATGGACATTATAATTATAACTATATTATGTATCTCCCCATCCTGATATATTTAATTGGAGCTTTTTCATAGACATAATATTCGTAACCCATGAGATATTTGCAATAAAGCTGTAGATTTTATTTCATGACCCATGCAACTATGTATACTGTACATGATTTTAAGTTGAATTAACTGGCATACCATTTTACGCTTGTTCACCCATTTTAAATGAATTTATTCATTAAATTGTAAATATAGTATTTGAAATATATATCACAAGTTTGATTATTTTATTACAATGTATTATTTATTTTTACCTAGATCCAAAATAAATTTAATAATTTAATTGATATATATCAGCTTAAATGTTGTGCTTATAATTGTATCTATCTAAAGCAAAAGTCTTGATGACTAGATAATTATGTTTTTAACAGGGACGTAAATGAGAAATCCTTGTTTATAAGCTTTGGAAATATACATACCTGTAAAATAATGAAAGCAACTAGCTAGGAGACCGATATCATATTAGTGGAGCATGTACATACATGTATAAAGCTCCATTATCGAGTATTAGCCATAGGGAGGCAACTCCTGGATGATCTACATTACAATGTCATATTCAAACATATACAAAAGCGTTCCATATTCTACACCCAGATGTACGAAATATGCCCCTACTTTCGGTTTTTATAGTCTCACTACTCTCTTCTGGGTTTGAAAATATTTATTGTTTTTCTTTCTAAATTTCTAAAAGAAACCTACAATACGCCTAGATAATATAACTTACAATTTACGTGTAAGGTTCTAATATTCCAATATAATGAGAAAAATGATATTGATTTATCAATAAAACAAGCTTTATCTCGTGTACTCACCACATAGAAGCGTAGTGTTCCGGCAATCACGACAATGCACGGAAACCTTTCCGAAATGTTACGAATGAGGTCCTAATTAAAGGGTGGAGGTGATCTCGTGTACGCCGTTCCCGCTCTAGATCTCATACCCGATCCCCGGACCTGATATTATGTTTATTGCCGATTTCCTGACAATGTAACAAGCTATGATAACAATGTTGGTACGGTTATGTATTGATTTGTATTTCCCCCATACTCTAATGAAACCTGCATTTCCAATGATCCTTGCAGATGACCTTTTGTTTCACATTTCCCACTAAATAATACATATCCTCATCGTTGATCTCTTTTACTGAAATTACACAATGATCCTCACCTGTAAGATGGATTTCTGCAGCTGGCGGTATGTTCGGTTACATTTTTAACGCGTAATCCCACTAATTGTTTTTAGCAATGGAACTTAACCTGTATCCTGCATTCTGCTATACATGATAATTGTTTTAATCAAATTTCGAACATATCACATTTTGTTTTCGCACAGTTGTTTTATCCATTTTTTGTCTTTCCGACCTATAGTGCGTTACCGTCATTCACCCAGAACCGTTTTGTGTCGGTTACTTCTGGTTTACACAGTGTTGGTCTATCGTCTGAACGATCTAACATTATATCGCTAACATTAACACTGTGTCGTTTTGGTAATGATAACCTACTTCTTTTTAATGTTTCTATCTACCGGTTGATGACTGATATCATATTTAACTTCAATTCAATTTTTGTATTACTTCCGGCCATTCGGCCTTCAGTCATACTTATATTGAACGTAAATTTCAGCATGACGTATACAATACATATATCATAAAGAGAATGCAATATACTTATATAATTTCACCGTCCTGGGTATATTTACTTATACTTGATTCTCATTCATAGAAAACAATATGCAGTTATATTGATTGTAATATTGAGAGCCAATGGGAGGCATTAAACATATGCAAGAAAGATATATAATTTTCTTTACCTGTCAACGTTTTGGATATTTTTACCCATACTACAAAGTAAGAAATAACCTCATATAAAGAAACATAATATATCAATTTTGAATTGATCAAAATACATATCCGCTCCTTGTACGTAAGGCGTCTAGGTTCTAGGTATGAAATAAGAATTAAAACCAATTTCTAGAGAGTAATCATTTTGAATCCAACATTCAGAAATAAAATTCAATATTATATGTTAAATATAATAATTAAAATAATTTATTTTCAATTTTAAACAACGGCATCTTCATTGATATTACCATGCATATTGCTTAGAATTTATCAATTCGTCACCTAAGTGTTCTTTATACAAATATATTTGTGGTGAATTTTGTTTGAAACAGTATTTAACTACACCTATTCCTCTGCAACATATCAAAGAAATTGCAAAAGTTTGATTATCGTTGAATAGATTAAATTTAGAAACCGGTTTTAAAGAATGATTTTGTTTTTGTTTACTGGCGTGCAAACTGCATTTGTTGGACAGATATTTGAAATGACGTGCGTTAGCGTTAAATTATCTGTCCAACAAATGCAGTTTACACATCAGTAAACAACAAAACGTAAAAACTATTCCTTATATTTATATTTCAACTGACTATTTCTTTAACGCTATATGATTAATGGTATAACCAATCAATTGATGTAATCCTGGAACAGCTGGTTCTAATTTTGTGGAAAATTTTGTAAAGTTTAGAGAGTAAACAAAATATAGTTCCACAACAAAACTATCGTTTTCATTCCATTGATGCAATACATATATATTTTTTTTTAATTCTGAAAGATATGAGTTACATTCAAATTGTTTAATCGAAGAATTAAAAATACAGAAACAATACAGTCCAAATCTGATGCGCACTAAGACTACTTGCGGAAGTCAGTGTTCCGGTATATGTAATCTTGCGTGAAAACCGATTTCGTTTACACTTGTGTAAACGATTTCCCACTTAGTAAGGTTATATAGCAAAGAAAAAACGGATATGTAAATATAATTACATGTATAAGTTTCTAGTGGTTAGCATACTACGCATGTTTCGTGTTCCCTCGCCAACTGTAGCAATACCAACGTCTCGTGGGACGATTGTCCGTCCAATAGTAGGAGCTGCGGCCTTTCCCCGCCGTATAACTTAAAAAAGACCTCCTGAATCCAATGAGGTCATTGGTCCCACCATCCTCCGGGTATGTCCATTTTGTGCCAGGGTGTGACGCTTGTAATATTACCATTAATGATGCTGCTGATTTCCTCTGTGACGATGAACATCGTTGGCATATATTCCGCAGCGGCATTTCCACAAACCATAATTATTTGCATTTGTCTAGCTTGTTGACGTTTCTCCTTTTACATTTTCAACACCCCTTTCTGCGATAACAGACTCTTGTGTTACTAAGGTACAGTATATACATGTAGGAATGTAAATATATAAATAACACAGACTTCGTCGATTGTTATACTTTTGTTGAAACTTATATGTTTCCACAATCCCACATATGTGTCTATTTTTATTGCTCGCATGCTGTAATGACAATAACAATAAAAGGAAATAAAATTTTTTATTTAATATATACATATAATATCAATACTCTTATTAATATTCATGTTGTACTTAACTGTAAAATATGGATATGTTTCAAATATGTTATGAAAAATATCTCTATTTTTGTCAAAACCACCCCAAACCTTAAAGAATATCTGTATATATTTAATTATATTTTGGAAGTTTATAATGGTATACCACTGACAATATAAACATTTTTACATTGCTCTGAAAAACACGATATTAATAAAGATATATTGAATAACGTTCAGTACTTTGTCAGAGATACCAATAGATTTTGAATATCATGTAATTTATATATACAATGTATATATAATAATATTAACTAGGGCACTTTTGCACGCTATGATTTTTATTATTGTCCAGCTTGATGTTTTAGGGGTATAGTCATCATTTGATAAAATAGTTATCGACATTTATTCATGTTTATATATATTGATATAATGATTTGTATGTACTGTTAATGTTTAAGGAGAAGGAGTGTATAGGCGTGTTGTCTGCTGTCCAAATTCGATTGTCCTTAACATATGACAATACTATATATTCTGAAATGAAAATATCTTAACTGTGTTGACATAATATAGGTGAATATTGGAATACACGAGAAGAAGTGAACCAGGACATACTATGGTCATGAAATAAAGAGTCTTATCAATATCATGACATTATCATAATGTAAACATTTCTAGTGACCACATACGACCGACGTCTTGTGTCAATTGACCACAGACTTGGGTGAACAGGTACAGAGTCGTGCAGGTACATGTAGTACTTCCATATGTGTATGGACATAACAGTAAACAAAACCGTGAAATAGCAACATTTTTAAAGTGTTACATCGCCGTCAAATGGTAATTTGTATCTACTAAACATCGGAGTAAACGAATTAGTATGATTCTTCAATAACAAACCTTACTTACTTTACACTATTAACAACATTGAATCGTCTGAGCGTCTTATTTTACTTCAGAATGTAACAATTTAAAAATCCAATTGCATCCAATGGCAATAACGCTTCTATGAATAGAGGTACTTCGCAGATAACAAGAACGAATCAAATTATTTTATTTGTATTTTTGTGCTAATCATACATATTGTTGTGAAAACTGAATGTAACACAGTCCGCTGAATGACTGGCTCACCTACTCCGCGTCGCGGGCTCGACGGCAAGCGTAGACGCCATCGTTGGGCTGTGTCTCCAATACAGGGGTGGTCAACAACTCACACGTCCGTTTCGGTTGGGGCTAGGTCTGGAACTGGGGCTCAAGTGGGAGTTCCAACGTCACATCCGGTAGTGTTCGGTCAGGGGTCTTCGGGACGCTTGACATCCCTGGACAATTTCACTTTATTCCTCCCCACTTTCTATTTGGGAATTGGTGGTAGGTCCAGGGATCAAAGGAGTCCTGGGGATTTCTGTTTCAGTGAACCGGCACCGGTTCGAGTGATACATCTGGCTGGGCCGTTATCGGTCCAGAGATACCCGATTGTTACCGTTTTAGGCGCCAGGGAACCACCGTCTCCGGGGTTGGGAATGAGCTGGTCACCCTAGTCAGACAGACGAGAAGGGTTCTCATCTGTCAGTCCTAGGACGACTTCCATATCGAGGTCCCTGAGGATCTCTGCTATCCGTTGATCAGCATATCCCAACAGATATGGGTTACTGTATGGGTGCCCTCGAGTTACCCGGGAGTAAATTAAGTCCATTTCCCGGACAAGCTGACCCCAGGCAATGACCCACAGGGTCCGACAATGAGTGTCATTGTGATGGTAAGGGTTGGTCCTTCCAGACATACTACAGTAGGTGTTTATGAACCGTCTCTGCAATGTTTGAACTGCCAAACCGGTTCCGCTGATGCAGCGACATTGTATCTTCGGGCTTGGCAGTGTAAGCTCAGTCTCGGACCTTAGGGTGTACAGGTATGCAAACTGCCATGGGGTAACTGGGTCACACAGTACCGGAAGGGGCAACCTCATAACCTGGTAGGGCTGGATAACCTGTGGTTCACGTTCCCACTTATACTGGAGATCAGGGAAAGTCACTGCTAGGTCGATACCGGCTTCACTTGAGACTTTAACCCCTGGCTGCTTTGACAGCCTCAGGATAGAGTGATTATCTTCAGATGACAACGGCCCATTTAGGTAGGCTCCAACGTCCCCGTGGAAACCCTCCCTGTTGGTCTGGGAGATCTCAACTTTGGTAGGGTAGTTGTTAAGGTCACAGAACACCGCTACTCCTCCCGATACCCTCGGGCGGTACCCAGCCTCAAGGGAATCCTTTATGTCCTGTACCAATGTGGTTTCTGATAACCAAAGTCTACCACAGGTCTTGGCTATAGGGAAAGTGCTGCCCCAAGGTAGAAAGTCCTCCATTTCCTCTTCTGGTAATACCCCACCATATTCAGGGTGGAAACATATGTCATCGTGTACCGATGACAAACGGGCTTACTGAGAGATGGTTGACACATAAGTCCCCATAGGCTCTGGTACTGCAGTATTTGGCTCAGCTGTGGTTGTCACCGTCGGGTATTGCCAGTGCGTTAGGGCCTTTGCACTGTTCACCAGGTCAGGAATGACCCAATCAGGTATTGGTTCGTCCAGGGTCCGACATACAGTGATCATGGCTTTTCTTCGTACCTTTGTTGCCTGGGAAATCAGTTGGTATTGGTTGATGTGATTAAGGTAATCACGAATTGCCTCAGGCTGCTGAACCTGACCTTGTCTTAAGACCAAGGTCACTGCTACCGCAGGATCTAATCTGTGTTCCCGCCCTCGGGAATGCGACACAGCTTCCTGGTGAGCCATATATAGGTTTTGTGGTTCTTTGGCCCAGACAGGGCTTGGACATGAAGCCTTATCCATCGAGATGTCAGAGGAAGCTGGGGAAACTTTAGCTAAACTAGCATTGAGAGTACGCAGAAATGTCTGCAGCTCAACAACCCTTCTCGGTCCTGAGGCCTCCATATTATAGGGCTCTGCCATTCCGACATCGACAATCTGACGAGATATCTCTGGGGTCCCTCTGGTGTGCTGGAGCAAGGAGGCTCGATATCAAGGACATATGAGCCATCTAAGTCACGAAGAAGTGCAGCTGGACTCTTTTGTATTAGAATCATTGGATATCCTGACATAAGTGGGGGACCCTTCTGCAGGGATAAAACCGACACCGGCTCTGGGTTTGCACTTGTGGTTTTCCTAGGAGAGGGTGCCACCAGAGCTAGCAGCCTCTGAATGACAGTTTCATGACCATGAACATATTCAGGCCTATTTACCTTAAGGCTGACCGTTCCTTGAATGTCCCCAGGAATAACGACCTCCTTTCCATGATCCTGTACCTCACCAGGTAGACTGACCATCTCACTGGCCTTTACTCGAGTGTCCTTAGGAATAATGACATCCTTCACTTCCTCCCCTACCAATTTCATCAGAGTTGGACTGGGACTATAAAACATAATCACCTCCTTTATCTCCTCCCCCACCAATTTCTTCAGATGTGAGGGACTCCAAAATGTATGTAAATGTTTGGGAATTGGTTGACATAGCTGGCTGTGTACTTTAGCCACCGAGTCCGGTGGAGCAACTTCCTCTGGAGTGACACTGATCCTGCACATATCACTGATACCAGCGTGTTCTGCAATTCTCTTAGACTGTTCTTTTAACATCTGTTTTGAACTTGGTGAGAGTCTTGAGTCAATATCTGAACCATTTCCCGTGGAATCTACCATGGAACCATCCACAATAATATTTTCAACTTTGAGCTCGTCAACTGTTGATAACTTTGGTTTATGTCCCATCTTACTGGGATATTCTTTACTAGAATATCGGGGCTGGCCAGATCCATAACCCTGTCCTGCTGGTGCAGATGACCGACTCCGGTCATTCTTTGCATTGCGCCCTGACTTGTCGAGGATCGTAGGGATCTTGGTAATCATTGTATCCACAGCTTTGGTTAATTTATCCTCTCGTGCAGGCAAGCATCTCTCATGACCCTTTATCGGTTTCATGGAGGACTGCAGTTTGGTTTTTGTCGCGTCACCGTGGCGTAGATCGCTGTGTCGTGATTTGACCTCTTTTGCTGAAGGATATGGAGTCTCTTCATCCTCAATGGAAGATGTTGTTGAAGATGACCAGTTGTCCTCAAGTTTAGTCTGTCTGCTGCATGGCTGGCGAGATGCTGTCTTGTACATGTACCTGTTTGAGGTAGAGTATGTCGTCTGCCTCTCTTGCCTTCTACGTGTGCATTGGTACCGCTCCATCGCATCTATTACCTTATCAATGGATTTATGTTTACCCGTGCCTGCATACAATGCAGCCTCTTGATCTATACAGCCAATGCAAAAATGGAATATTGCTTTGTTCTCAACACACACTTCAGGTCGATCACGAAATGCCTTTGATGCTAGTGACAGGATCCTCTCCCCCCAATCATATAGGTCTTCGTCTTTGTGTTGCTCCGCAAGCTGAAAGTTGGTCTGTGCTGTCTCTGGTGATTCATCCGATTTAAACCGGCAGTCAAATTCACATAGGAGTCTTCTATAGGAAATCTTGTCAACCCTTTTCATTACTGATCTGTAGAAATCCCTAGCCTTACCGGCCAAGGCCCTATACAATGCATCTTTGCGTGCTCGGTTGCTCAATCCCGCATTATCCGCATATCTGGTAAACTTCTGTTTGAAAAATAACCAATCAGAGGTCCCATTGAATTTCAATGCCTTAGGTAAAGTCGGGGGATGGAGACTTCGCTGAGATTTGGTCGATCTCCGACCACAATCAATATCGCTATCACTATCAGATGGCGTCGTATCCCAACGTGGCCTTCTGCACCTATAGCGTTTATCCCCGTTGCGAGATTTGGTCAATCTCCGACCATAATCAACATCATCACTATCGCTATCAGATGGTGTCATATTCCGATATGGCCTTCTGTGCGAATAGCGATAGCATCTGTCCCAGTCCGAGTCTGAATCTGAGTGAGATGAATCCACTCGACGAGACCGTCTAGTGGAGACTGGAGGTGACTGGAATGGTCTGGATGTATGTCGACGTGAGTGTGACATACGTGATGATGAATTATCCTCGCTGTCGAGATAGTACTTGCTTGTCGGCATGGTGGATTTTCTGAATGAACGGTTGTCACGGTGTGTACACTCATCTGTCACATCCAACACTTTTCGACTTTTGCTCTGTCGCTGTGCATTGTTCTCCCAGCTATCTAATACAGCATTTACCCTCTCCGCAAAAGTCTTGGATGTTGTTCTAATACCTGGTTCGACATCGAGACCAGATAGTTTAGGGTTTGGTGTAAAGTCAATCAGGTCAAACAATGACCTTTTGATCTTCACATTGGGTATCTGTGACAGGGACTTTGGTGTAATGTTGCCGTAGAGGTCCTTAAACCTACTGATCTGCTTTGCCACATTTTCACCAACATAGGGAAGTATATGAAAATACTCCTCCTGACAGAAATTGATTCGTAATGGATAGACTGGGGGCGGTCTTCTAGCCATGCTGACTGATATATATATTGAAGTTTAACCCGAAAATATATAAAGACAATATCCCAGGAATTATGTGCAAGGTACAGAGTAGAGTGCTGAAATGCTCCAATAACATATGACACCCCACACTCCTCCCCTTCTTATATATCGACAAAATGTGGGAAAAATAACTGTGATCGAAACCGATCACAGATACTGTAAGGAAATTTGATGTCGACACCGACAAACAAATTATCCAATTCTTATAATCGTAACCCGATTATAAATACAATTGTAATAGAAACAAAAATAACACTGTATAGAAGTATAACTGTTATCGGTACCGACAGAGTATACAAGTGTATATTGTTTTTTTCATACAAACCTGAAAAATATAAACTCAATGTGAAGTATACAAAAAATAAGAAATAACCCCTAGTGAGTGGTGCGTGTTACTGGATGGTTTGATAAAAAAAAAACAAAAAACAAAATATAGAATAAATACAAGTCAAAATCTGATCGACGCCGACAGAAATTTTAACAAGAAATATGTGAATATCACACCTTTCTTATTATATACAGTTAATTCAATTTAGAAAACCAACCAGTAAAATATGAGCACAAAAGCTAAATGATACTACAACATCATAGTATCACAGCAATCACACTCAGATATGTCAAAATGTAAACAATATCAGCTGACTATAGCAAACGGAAACAGGAAGTATATTAGCGGAAGTACCCAGTGCGAGTCTCGCTCTGAGATGCCACTAAATATTCACCTTCCAATTTTAATTTAGCATAAAAAAACGAAATATAAAATACAGGGCCGAAAAATGGTTGCTTTGTAAATATTAATGAAAAAATAAACCTATACAAATAACAACAGTACCAACTCGCAATATACTAATCCTTGGGGTACACGTGTGTGCTACTACGACGTGCTACCGCGCACGTGGTTCACACATAGTCGTCCCCGACCAGTTTATCCTCGTCGCCAATGTTGTGAAAACTGAATGTAACACAGTCCGCTGAATGACTGGCTCACCTACTCCGCGTCGCGGGCTCGACGACAAGCGTAGACGCCATCGTTGGGCTGTGTCTGGCTCCAAATAGCTCCAATACAGGGGTGGTCAACAACTCACACGTCCATTTCGGTTGGGGCTAGGTCTGGAACTGGGGCTCAAGTGGGAGTTCCAACGTCACATCCGGTAGTGTCCGGTCAGGGTCTTCGGGACGCTTGACATCGCTGGGCAATTTCACTACAATATGCAAACACGATTTAACATTAATTATTGTCCAAATGATAATTATTGTCGATGCTATGTCGGTCGTCGGGCGTCTTTAAGATATTCTTTTAGATTTTCAATGCTTTATGGTGATAATACAGGGATTTTAAGATACTACAACATGACGGTTAACGAAGACCGTCCTTTCTGTGACGTCATACGTTTGTAACGTCACTATCCGGATCCCGGCAAACGTTTTTTATTTCTCCGTACCCATCTATTATAACACGCTTATGACAAATATTCCGTCTGGAACCTTACCGAGTGTTTACTTGAAGTGTATCAACATAAAGGTGTGGCAATCGGTAAATATAGAATAATTTCGAAGATTCGTGCATGAAGTAAAATCCAAGAATCATAATAGTTACTAAACAGTGGGATGGAATACACATGGATTTACGGAGACCCAAAATGAAAAACTTCACGTCAGTAGTAACAAATGAATGACCGTTACCTATACCTATCTTTTTGCAGAATAGAAATAAATTTACACGGTATATGGACGCCAAAAGAACTTAGTGGTGTTTTGAATGGAAACATTCGCGTTTCGATACGATACAGGTATACTAATTTCATACGGAAACGGACAAACAAAATACGGAAATAAAATTGCCAGAATCTATTTTCATTTTATTTTTTATTGAAATCTTAAATTAGAATTTGAAAGATGCTATTGCAGAAAATAGTCGAATTTTCATACAGTATCAAACAGAGGAAATATTTGTCTCAGAAAAATGATGTATTTTCTGCTGAAGTAGATCTAAACTCTTTTTGGAAGTTTGTGGCTTGCAAACTGGTTTGTTATATTTCATATAATAAATAAATAAAATCATTAAGATGTGTAATTATCGTGTTATTTTGAATGCTCCAATTATATAATAAACATTGAAAATTAACAAGGGTGAATGAATAACATAAAATGTTGAAAAGTGCTACGGATTAGCCTGTTCTTAACGTTTTCAGGCCAAAATTTAAGGGGTATTAGAAAGCAAATCGGTCAGATTTTGAAATATAATATGGTAAGGTATACTTTTTATTGGTTTTTCTTATTGCAAATAAGTCAATCTTCATGGAAATTATAAAAAAACGATTTTTCCTGAGATAATTTTTTTTTCAGAAAAAAAACATGACTATTTTGATGCAATTTTTCACTAAAAATGGGTCCGGATTTAATTTTAAAATAATGATATTTCGTTTTATTGTGGAAAACCCAGCTTATCCTATATAGTTATGAATTCTATATCACCTACTACTGAATGTATGAACATGTTATGATCATATTCTTTATATGTTAAGGGATGTTACACGGAGCAAATGTTATTTTTTTTTAATCCGTAAAATCCGGAATTTTATTTTATTAGTACATATCTTTAAGCAACCCTTGAAGAAAAATTAACCCGGTAACATATGATTTTTATGTGGTTTTTGTGATCAGGGTATACATAAAATCAAAATATCAAAAAACGAACGAAATCCTTGAGAGGAAACCAGAAGGGACGGTCTACCTTAAATAAAACAGTTATACCATTCAGATTAGTCATCGTAGTATAAGACTTATACATACACTAATAGCATTATTGGGTAGTTTTGGTATCGGTTGCTACTTAACAAAATGAAACCGATATTCTCGTCTTTAAATAAATTTATGTAGTTAAGAGGTCAATGTAAATCCTTTATTGAAAGGTTCGTTAATTAATTTGTCTTAATTCAAGTCAATTAAGATGAGGCTCCCTTTTATGTGAAGGTGTAGTTGTGCTTGTGTGAGAGAGTGTATGTGTGTGTGATTGTAATGGGATGTGTTTGTGTGAGGGTGGGTGTGATTGTGTGTATGTGTTAGTGAGTGTTTCGGTTTTATGATATGATAATGTTGTGTCTCCTTGTGATATTATAATTTGATTGTGCTATCTCCCTGGAGTATATTGCCAATGATACGAGCGCCACACGCCACTGGTTAAATATACTGATGTCAGGCAAACCAGTCGTCCCTATATGTATGCAGAACGTCCGAAAAGATCAACATACAAACAACGGAATTACGAAAACAAATAATAGGAAAGACAAAATTCAGTTACCATTATCTAAGGAGTCTACAAATACAATTTGTCCAAGTTCGCTAATGAGAGAATGGAATGGACAGACATAGTTATAAATAGGACTCACACAATACGTATGCACATAAAATTAATTAAGGATTACACTGTACCAAATAACGAATTCATCTCCACCGGAAATGACATGAGCCAGATGATCTCGAGTCTTCACGACCTAAAATCGAAATACACATGTATATATATCCAGACGTTTGACAGCAGTAGGTGAACCAATTCTACACGGTGACCTTGTCATAGGACTATCTGACGTGAAGTCGTTTTTACCAGGCATGCCATGGATCACACAGCAGTTTTATGACTATAAATGATTAGACGATTTATCCTAATGTTTCAAAACTCCATCAAGTTTCAGGGTTATTTTGAAAATTTTAAAATTCAAACATTGAAATAGTTTTGAAAAAGGGGTATAGCCACTATATTGATTTAAGCTGAATTATATTTAAATTCAAATTCTTCCGTATTTCAAATTACGTATTTAAGCATTGTTTTTTTTCCTTAATAAAGTCACAACTTAATCACAACTCTTAATTCGTGATCATGGATTACAACATATAATCTTGCTAAAGTATGTTATACATATAGGGTCTTACATGAGTGTTCATTTCTTATGAGATTTTATGAAACGAGTTTAAGAGGTTTTTATTTTTGCGAGCCTTGGCAAATGAAATGAACACAAATTTAAGATACTTTTTGTCACATAACTCCAAATACCTATATAAAAAAAGAATTTCACGTCCAAATGTATTCCGATCCAGCAAAGGCCGCCATTTTGTCCCGTCGTCCTCGTAATCCTGACGTCACGTCATTTTCCTTACGTCATTTTATTGTTTCTGTCTGACGTCACAATGAATTTCCAGCCTATGAAAATCGCTCCAGGTAATATTACTCTAGTGACACATGCAAAAATAATTCACGGGCAAAATCACCGGATATCAGGCGGATTATGCGATAAAAACTTGACTGAAAAGTTAATCAAGTGACGACACACGTTTAAATGATAACCATATTTGTATGATATTGTATGTTTAATTTGTACATATGTAGGGTAGTGAAACTATACTCTTTAATTGAATTGCATGATTGGAGTTTTTGAAATATGTTGTGAAGTAAGTTTGTCGTTAATGACGCTTTCCCTTTAACTTTTCCTTCTAAGAGTATATTCTTTTCATTTATTCTCTTATCAATCAATTGAAATTGTGTCGGTGGAATTTTTGTATTGTCGATATTCGCATATTTTTACATTAATATTACCTAAAAACGTATCTGGTTGAAGTTTTTCAGCTTTCTTAAAAGAATCTACTACATAATTTTTAAAGAGCTAACACAAGTTGCCCAGAATATATGCATCTACTACATTACATATCATTGGGTCACTATTGACAACTGTACAATTACAAATGCATCTGTGTCAATTTTATTTGTTGAAATGAAAAAAAACACTCGTAATCCATAAAAGCGTCCGAGGTCAATATTTCTTTGTTTGTTTGATTAATTAACGTCATATCAATAGCTACGGTCATGTAAGGACGGCCTCCCATGTATGCGGTGTGTTGCGTGTATGTTGTGTGAGGGGCGTTTTTTGGGAGGCTGCGGTATATTCATGTTATATATATAAAGTTAATAAGTGTATTCCGGAACAATAAATCCACAATATAACATCGTTTTCTATCGCCGTTGACTGTACACCATATATGTTATAAGCTATGTTGAAATATAGAAAAATACCAAACACCATTCAATATTCACAAAAGGTCTAAAAAAGAGTCACTGGAAGAGCGTATCTAAAACATAACATCTCAATGGGTCACTAGGTTTGCTTTTTGTCCTTGGTACTATTGCCTATCCGTCGTAATATCAAACAGAACCTAGACCACAATTTACGTTATTGCAACACGTTGTCCAATATACCGCCGACTTATACTGACGTATGTGACTTATCTTGCGCACCTGACCCATCAGAGAAAGTCGCATACTAGATAAGGATCCTGATAAATGTCAGCGGACAGAAAAGCAGACGACACCAGCACGTAGTTACCAGAGTTAGTTCCAGTCCCGTCTCATATGGTCATCATGGCTCCTCTCCTGTCCTTTGTGTGTTTAGTAGTGATAAGCCTGTCTGCAGCCCAAGAAACAACAGTCGTCCCAGGTAAGAATATCACCTTAATCAAAGAATTATCCATACTTCAATATTCATACGAGAATAAATAATTTATCCCATAATGACGAATTAATAATCAAATGCAAGCATGAATATCATCTTAACATTTTGCATGTGTTTTTGTCCAAGGTTTGCAACTATCTGAATTTAGGAGTTTTTCTAAGGTTGGAATACCATCATATTTTAACATTTGTCTAACTAGGATAATTATGCATTTATGTTCTTAATTTCTGATTATGGAAAATGATCCTAATTTAATATTTGTCAAAGGTCGATCTTGATTTATAATTTGCCCCTAGTACAAATCATCAAGATTCAGCATATTTAGGGAAGTGCCTGTATCTTAATTCAGCATGTGATTGATTTGAATAAAATTACATCATAGGCCGCTTTGGATCCCTAGGACATTTATATTATACGAAGGATTATTGGAAACTGAAATTTGATAAAGATGAAGCCAAAGTAAGAAGAGAACTGGAAAGGAGGGTGTTTTCTCCCTTAATGAATAATGCAACATTTTTTCGGTAGATTGAAATATGATATCTAAAGTTTAACAGGAAAGGTGTTTCACTCATTGATGGATAATGTAACATTTTTTGAAAATATTATATCTTAAGTTAAAAGCATGCATTTTTGTGTACTATGAACAAATGGAATGAGAACTATTCCATCCATTATGTATCTGGTGCAAACATTATTATCCTGCTTTGAACAAAATTTCATATGGAAACTTTTGTACGTTTTCTACAAGTACAAGTAACGTGCTTTGTACCTGATAGCCCCCATACCACCCACACACACATCACTTCACATTAAAACTTAAGAAAGAAAATAAAGAGAACTATGTTATATAGCTTAAGTTTGTTATCATAAATCATTTTGATTTGGCGTTACATTTAAAAGGACATTTCACTCAGGCTTATTCTTTTATATAACCAAGAAGCAAAATGTGGCATAAATGTATTATTCTACATTTCCTATGAAACATATAACGTAAAACATTGACAAATTCCACGACATTGTTAAGTATTTTAATTAATATCGTTGAAATATCAAATCGTTGATCAATACGATTAAACAGGTACAATATGGACGCTGTACCCATACCCAAGCCAAAGTCACGCACGTTAAATAAATAAATTACATAACCACTGGGAAGGTGATAAAATGATTTTTAGGTAAAACAATTCACCTAATAAGGTAAAAACACTACTGTCAGACCGATTTGAGCAGTTCTAGACAAAAATTGCATTACTCTACGAGCAAGGGACAGGGTTCGGCATACGAGAAGTTCGACCACAATGTGTAATGGCGGACAGCGAGCGAGTTTGAACATCTACACACATGTCACAACCATGGGCTTTTCAGGCATGTCACAGTAAAATCTATTGATCTAATTTCCATTAGAACTGATTTTTTTCCGATATATATACAAATTTTAATGTTCTCTTAGACTGAATTGTCTCTTTAATATTTCGAAATTTATTTGGGCTTCTGTCATAAGTTACATCATTTACAGCAGCTGTCATCACTGAAGAGTCCTATAACTGGTTCCTGGAATCAATGAGTATCCACGTCGCATCTTTATAACATTAGATAAAGCAATATTTCATATATAACATGGATACTTGGTGTTACCTTTACCAATAAGTAAAAATTCCCTCAAGCTGCGAGGATTTAAACCTAATTTGGGAAAATTCCGTTTCCTCAAACTTATAACATAAAAACAATGCAATCACAAAATTAAAGACAATGTCAAAATTATTGCCCCAAATATCAACTTTCAAAGAAATATGTCTTCTTCGATATCAACTTAAAAATGACATGCATACATTATGTTTAAATGTTTAAAATTATTGTCCTTTATCCGAAACAATAACGTGTATTACAATTAAATATTTAATTGTTATGTATTTAAAATGTTTAAAATGTTTCAATCAAAGACGAAAGCTAAATTATTGGCCTTTATCAAAAATGTTAACTTTTAATGCAATGATGCATAATTTGATTTAATTATCGTGAAATTGAAATGTTTAAAATCAAAGACGGAAGCAATATTATTATAAAGAAAGTAACTTTTAATGCAAAGACACATAGGTATAATTGATCGTTAAAACTAAATAATGTTTAAAAGGCGTCAATCTGAGAAGGAGTAGGTCTTGGTAATCCTCAATCTGTAGGTCACCGCACACTTCTACTTTATCTGTGTCGTACTGACCTAGAAATGTCAGCTATCAACTCACTCTAAGTCTCGCTATGTCTCGTTTGACACGCGAAGTGGTGACATAGTGGCCTTGTTATCAGTACAGGCTCTACCATCTGGTGAAAGCTTCCATATTCCCAAGACTGTAAATGACATATTGTCAAGTACGGCTTCGCGACAGTTTCATCACGTGCACTCAACGCTCATTTAAAATACAGTTTATCAGATTGACCCATATTTCTACCTTTTTATTATTCTCATTGACCATATAACATAGATGGTGGTACTGCTATATATCATAATATAAAGTCAGTCATAATGTGCATAGTTCTAATTCTATCCGAATTTATTTTAACTTTTCCTCTGGATTCATTGTTCAAATCATGCTTATCCTCGGTCACCGAAAGGTGAAGTTGAATGTATTGCAACATTTTACTCCTAACCAGTTTTTAATGATAGAATATTAATTATCTATTTTCCACAACTTTTCTCCAATTATTACTTTTTATTTAAGATTTTTCCAAAAATTAGTTCAATTATCTTTGTGTAATTGCAATTAACAAAGCGTTATCTCTAATTATTATTATTAATTAAGTAATTAATAAATTATTATAATACTGTAATTCAAGTACAACCTCTAGGGCGTCCGTAAACTTAGAAATCTATTCATTTCACTAAACAATAAAGACATATATCATTGTTAAAGAATTGTTTAGAAAATGTATTAATATTAAATAATCTTGTATTAGCTCAATTCTAAAACAATGACGCAATATTTTCATTGAAAAAATAATCAATCCTCAAAAACTTTTAAATTTCATGGCATTAGATTGGAGTATAAGGGTTAACTTGAGTAAAAATATTATGTTATGGAGGTATAATACAGCGTACTTGCATCATAAACCGCTTCCACCACAAACATAAAAAATATATTTATAGCAATCCTAATTGCCTCCTGAAACTCGTCATTTGAAACCGGTAGTGATGATTAATGCGTTGTTTGTTATGATTTATTGAAATACTAAAAGTAAAAAATCCCGCCATGACAAAAATATTTCAGCTAGCGGTGTTATAATTCCAAGTTAATACAATATTATTGAATGATGCTAATATAACATTTTCTAAATGTTTAAAGACATACATTTTCTCCGATCCGCTTTTTTATTTGGTTGGTATTGCGCTTCTGCTGAAACTATCACACGCATTAATGTTCAACACATAACACACTCCAAAGGCTTCTAAAACGCCATACGTCTTAAATAAACGTCACTTCTCAAAAGATATTAAGCGCTAGTTGCCAATTGTTCGTTGTATACATACGGTACTAGTATACAGTGGACCATTCTTAAATAGACCTCGTTTATCTCGAATATTATATTTAACACGAACCACTGTCTTAATCCCGAACCTTTCACTATTTATTTAAGTATATTGCGCTTCAAAAACCAGTATTAAACTGTCTTGCGGTAAGCTATGTATCAGCGGACATCGAGTTGTTGAATTCAGACCCATTTTATATCCATAGTGACTGCGAATTCTGTTCATACAATATTGGTTCTTATATGTTGTAAACTATAACACGGCATTTGGTTTGTCTTTGCAGGATGCTACATTCGACAAGCCGATATTGTTTTCCTCTTAGATTCTTCAAATAGCGAAGGAGCAGCCAATTTCGAAAAACAAAAAGATTTCGTATCAACGTTCGCAAACTCACTAACTATTGGTCCTGATGACATTCAGATGAGTGTAGTAACATTCGAGTCTGACATCCACAACCAGTTTAACCTAGACACATACGAAAATAAAACAGACCTTTTAAACGCCATCAAGAACATTTCCTTCATTGCTGGTAACACGCTGACAGAAAAAGCCCTGAATTTTGTCAGGACCGTCAGCTTCAGCAACTCTTCTGGTGACCGTGAGAATGTGGATAACATTCTGGTCGTACTAACCGATGGTCACTCAACGGACAGGAACCTAACCATGGACGAAGCCGAAATGCTCCACAATACCTCTACCAAGGTCATCACCATCGGTATTGGTGCTGATATCGACGCCGTTGAATTGTCTGCCATTGCTTCCGAACCTTCCAATGCCTTCACAGTGCCCGACTTCGATGCTCTGTCAGGAATAGAGAAGGCCATCTCCGCTAAGGCTTGTGTTATCGTCGGTAAGTACTGCATAATAACACCTTTTATCGCACCTGGGACAGAAATGTTCCCAAATGATTGGCGGAGAGCCGTCACGTGGTGACCCCCTAACACTTTATAGGGGGGCCAGTAAATTTTACATGTATTATGGTGCAATATGGCGGCTCTCGCCATCGCTTCAAAATTTACAAACATTCTCTGCCACTAAATATACCATTTCAGTACCGTAAAACCATACATAATTTGTTATTTTTTTTGTGTTAATTTATCTCAAATCGTTTTAATACTTCAAATTAAATTAAATTCTTTTGTTGCTTCCCCTATGCCAGTTTGAAAGTTGATGACGCAGTGAAAGTCAAACGTAACAATTCAAACGTTTTCTCGACTGCAATTATAAACAAATGGAGTGGTTCGTACCGATTCTCACTCTACAATCAATTTATCGGCATAACTTAGGCCTATAAGTGATTATCTCAATGATAATGCAGAGATGATCAAGGAGATTTCGCTCTAAATGTTGGATGGATGTTTGTGTCACTTTTGTTTGTGACGCTTTCAGTATACAGCCAGCCTAGTGTCGTACTGAGGTAGGCCTACTGTGCACATGGAATGTCGAAATTATTCTCGATTTATGAATTATTCAGTATTATTCTGCAGGTTCCTGAGTATATATTGCAGATTCCGGAAAGAAAAACATAACTAAATATGTAGGCCTATGCCAATAATTTCAAAAGCGGCGATTGTTTGTATCCTTCGCCAGCATAGTTCAAGTTTGATATGCACAGATATGCTACTTAAAAACATAATATCCATATTTTTTCACGAAAGTAGATTCCCACATTTTTAGCCTATGACTATACTCTATTACTCCAAAATATATGAAGTCTAAATATCTATACACTATCAACTATTTATTTTACTTTCGAGAAATCTTATTTACATTTATCATCGTTAAAGTGCAAAGTTACATATAAAAAGTGTAAACGTGGTTGTTTTTCGTAAAGTCAGCTTTCACTGTCCGTAGTATGGCAAATTTTGTGCTTTGCATTTACAATATAAAATAATTAATGTGTTCGCAAGGATAAATATTTCCAGAGATTTAAGTGAAGTAACAGTCTGAGAAAAAAAATACAACGCGAATATCTATTTCTTTGCAGAATTGTTAACATCGACATTTTTGTCTGTCTGTCAAAAAATGTATTTTCTTGTATTAAGAATTCTCTACATCGACATTTCTCTGTTAATGAAATTTATGTTCCTTCTCGTTTCTAGAATTCTCTACATCGACATTTCTCTGTAAATGATATTTATTTTCACTCTCGTTTCTAGAATCCTCAACATCGACATTTTTCTGTCAGTGGAATTTGTTTTCCTTCTCGTTTTGGGAATTCTCTACATCGACATTTCTCTGTTAATGATATTTATTTTCATTATCGTTTCTAGAATTCTCTATATCGACATTTTTCTTGTTTCAAGAATTCTGTACATCGACATTTCTCTGTTAATTATATCTATTTTCATTCTCGTTTCTAGAATTCTCTACATCGATAACTCTCTGTTAGTGAAATTTATTTTCCTTCTCGTTTCGAGAATTCTCTACATCGACATTTCTCTGTAAATGATATTTATTTTCTTTATCGTTTCTAGAATTCTCTATATCGACATTTTTCTTGTTTCAAGAATTCTGTACATTGACATTTTTCTGTCAGCAAAATTCATTTCCTTTTAGTTTCTAGAATTCCCTACTTTTTTCTATCAGCTTGTCTGAATATTTTTCCTTCTCGTTTCAGTGCCGACCACCACACCTGCTCCTACCACTCCAACTACCACCGAACCACGTGAGTGTTTGCATGTTTCCCTCGATTAGATTAGTATATGTATGGTTTTAAAAGGACATTTAGGTGTGGTAAAAGTATATGGTCGCTGATGCAGCTCAGTATAATACAATAAACACATTATCATTAATAGGTTTTCGTGATGATCGATACACAGAAATTTCGACATATTTTTATCACGATATTAGTGAAATGGGTTCAGTACATAAACGTCATTAAAACAATAAGTTTCTATAGAGCTTAATTGTAATGAAAGCAAAAGCCCTTTCGTTTAGACAATTTCATATCATGCCTTGTTAGATCTTAAATGTATTGTGATTTAGTCATTAGGAAAACAAGAGAACAAACATAGAAATCAACAAGTGGTTTTCGATTGTAACAGGCTAATATGTTTGAAGTATTGCTTTTGTGATGCCTTGTACATGTTGTCTATGTTTGTTGTCTCTACTGCTTGCTTGAAATATCAATGCAAACATCTTGCAAATCGGCTTCTTGCATTTTTACACGGAGATTGCACATACCGGCTTCTTACAGGTTTGTCCTAAGCTTTCACGTAACGTTAATAGATGGTTGGTAAAATCCGGTTCCTCGCTTCCTTTCCTCCCATACAACGACATCTTCAGCTTGTGCTTTTTCATGCTTTCTGTGTGAATGTTTGGTTCTGTTGTTCCGCTGCCACAGCTCTTGATACTTGGTTGGCATCCTGGTTGTTTGATTGTGTCTAATTTGACATGTGGACGATTGCTTTGGACCTTGTTATTTTATTTATTTCCCAGCCTGCTTCAACCGTGTGGCCGACATAGTTTTCTTGCTGGATTCCTCCAACAGTGAGGGAAATCAAAATTTTGATATTCAAAAGAATTTTGTAAGCAACTTCGTTACCAAATATGTGCCAAAACTTGGCCCGGACGGCGTTCAGATCGGCGCTCTATCCTTCGAGTCTAACGTCCACAATGCGTTTGACTTAAACGAGTATGAAAATGTAACTGATATCCTTGAGGCCATCAGAAACATCACATTCCTCCCCGGTAACACTCTGACGGACCAGGCTCTCCAATACGTCCGTGAACACAGCTTCACCAATACCTCCGGGGATCGTCCAGAGGCGAACAATATCCTCGTCGTGCTAACCGACGGCCAGTCGACAGACAGAAACAATACTGAAGTCGAGGCTAACGCACTTCATAACACCGACACCAAGGTCATTGCTATTGGTATCGGAGCTGGTGTGGACAAAACAGAATTGAGCGAAATTGCGTCAGAACCAGATCTCGCCTTTACTGTACCTACTTTCAAAGCACTGTCAACAATAGAATCTCAAATTGGGCGATCGGCATGTGCCACCTTACGTAAGTCGTTCTACATGTATTATGTGGGCGTGCGTGTGTCATTTTCCGTTCTAAGTTCCGTTGTGTAGAGTTCTTGTTATGTTCCAAATGACATTGTAAGTGTGCTGGTGTATTGTTGAAGGAATACTCATGTTTTGTGATAAAAAATATATTGTTCTTAAATGCGTATACAATAGAAGAGACGTTTAATTCCATCATTCAATGTGTATCTTGAGTTGTGACTATTCTGTAAGTGGTGGGTTTTTTTAGAACAAAGGAACACGAATATACCACAGCCTCCCAAAACATACAGACATTCAAACATGCAACTCGTTACACACATGGACCGTCCTAAAATGACCCTGGCTGTTTATAGGACATAAAATCTTTTAAACAAAACCAACTTAAGTTTGATAAAGCAGTGATGCACAATTCCAGACGATGCATATATTATACATGTCTAGATGTGTTATAAAATTGTTGATCGTTGTTGTCGAAGAGTCTACATTGTGTGTTTTGTTTGTATTTGGTAATAATTTGTTATCTCTTTAGTTTCCTATATTTTGTTTCTGTTCATCTTCTGTCTTCTGTTTCGATTGATTCCACTTCTTTACCTCTTTTGTCTTGAACAATGTATCTATTTTTAAGTTGATATGTAAGATTTCTATTATTTATTATTTAAAATTTTCTTGAAAAATAAAACGTAAATTTACACCTGTCCATACCATTATACAAGACATTATACAAGACCTACTATATAGGTATAGTAAAGTCATTATCGTTGTAGAATTAACACTGGGGAAAATATGTCCTGTTAACACGTCTGCCTGAATACAATTACCCAAAACAAATAAATTTACGAATACATAATTTCTGTTCATGAATTAAAATGCATCTACATTCATTCAGCAAAGTAACAAATCCTAGCCCGAGATACTCTGGTCCTGGCACCAGACATAAGACATTATGTCAGATAGATGTCTGGTTTAAACCCAATGCAGATATTTTATCTGTCATAATGTCTAAGTCTGGGCCAGAGTATCTCGAGCTAAACACATCAATAATCAAATTTCAAAATTAACCCGTCTTTCACCCACCAAATATTTAACTTTATACGTTCTTTCTGTATTTAATTACTCCTAAGTATATTTTTTTATTATACAAACTGCTTACGTTTCGCTTCTCCTAAATATTAAACACATTTCTCCCTTTATTTAGAAAAGGAAATCCTTCTTTATCAAATATTCTGCGCTTGCCAATTATATATGTCTTTGAGTATAATTATCTGTGTTGTGCAGCACCAACAACTACAACAACTACCACAACTACAACCACCACCACCACTACAACAACTACTACGACCCCTGGTAAGTGGACAACACTCTACTACAACATACCTGTCGCCACTCATTTCACTTGTACCATATTTCATGATAGACGAAAAAGGAACATTCCTTATTTGCATCTTACAGTTATCTCCCTTGCGGATATGCGTTAATATGACGTCCTTACTTTCTGAGCAAACATAACGTCATTTTCACTGCCAAAATATGACACTCATTAACACATGACGTAACAAACAATGCTTACCCGCAAGGGTAGATAACTCTGCGATATGCAAATACAGAGTATACAAACATTATCTTATTATGCCTAGTTTAAGTTTTAAAGGACTAAATTACAAAATTTTCAACGTTCATTTGTATGTGTTTTGATATATGTCATCACTATGCGAATTAAACCCTAATGTAGGGCAGTTACCGTTTCCTAAATGTTGGTCGATAGGTTTTCTCTGCTCACTTCGGAATTCTTTTACATGCTAAACGTTTTATTATTTTTTTCTCGCGCTCTTCCCAATATGACAATTAGACGTTGTTGAAAATGATTAATATTTTGAATTACCTATCATTTTGTTATCACAGCATTGCTATCCTCCACAATAAGTAAAAACGTCGTTCGACCGTAAGAGAAACGTCAATTAGATATATTTTTGTCAGGATGCATTCAATAGATGATCATAGGAATACAAATATTCAACTAAGTTGAAATAAAAGGAATACTTTTGTAGTATTTACTCAAACTAAAAGTGTTATTCCTTCATAAACACTACGTTTTTTTTATTTTATATAAGAGAAACGTTAAATTCACTTATGCTTATATTTGTTATCTCTCTGCATGTTTTGTTGTTTTAATGGAACCGCGATACATGTATAAAATGGTTCTGTATCTTTATTACTTTATTTTTGTACAGTGCTCTTATTAGTCTGATGTATGAATTGTAATATCTAGTGTAACTGTAGTGATAATAAAGATATCTGAAGACTACTATCGTGTTGTTGTTTCTAAATAAGAAAAAAATACTGGATTATAAACTAATGTTTTGTTATTAAATACATGTGTGAATGTGTCCGATGATTGAAATCGACACAAATAAACGTTGGTGAGAAATGACTTGCCCTCTGATCAAAATTTAGTTCGCTTGTCTTTTTTCTAGCTTTTTGTGTTCAATGTTCTCTTATTGTCCTTAACCTATCATGCTGGCTTTGTTTCGTTTTGATATAATGAAAACGTTCGCAATGGCACCTTGCTGGCATTCTGCCATTAATGGCGAAGCTCCAGCTTGCAGATTGATTTTGTGCATCTCCGTTCTTGCGTTGATGGACATGCGATTTATCTCTTATGTTTATTTATCTTTTTTATCTTTATTTTGCTTTGTTTAAATGCACGAAGAGCTTTTAATTGAAGTTGATACAAGGAAAAACCTGGCGATGAAATTAAGGTAAGTTATGATGAGAAGCAGGACATGGCTATCTATTTTCTGATCCGCGCTATGGCAATCTGCTTTGCTTATTCCAAAGCTATCAATGGCAGTAGCATATGTTGCCGTAAGAAAATTGATTTCCCATCGCAAAAAATTGAAGACGATTATCTAGATTTGAAAAACTTGAAATATCGTCTTCGGATTCTTTTATCTTTCAGCAATTTACTTAATTATTTGTTTATTTTTTATTTCTATTTAGTTTTTATTTCTATTGATGTTTTATATATTTATTAATTTATATATATATATTTTCCAAATTATCGCAAAAATTTGTATATCCGACATGTTTTTAAACGCTAAATCATATTTAAAGATAAAACATAGGTTTTAATATACCTGCTAAATAAAATGTATTATTTTGCTAACGATTTATAAAGAAAACAATGATTGTAAATACTCTTATTCATCCTATTTGGCTACTTTCCAACTACAGCATGCAACGTCACTCAGGCCGATATAGTGTTCCTGCTGGACACCTCTAACAGTCTAGGTCAGGTCAACTTTGACCGCCAGAAACAGTTTGTACTAGACGTAGTCAATGCTCTGGACATCGGACCAGATGGTACACAAGTCGGAATCACCGTATTCCAAACAGACATATTCAACGTGTTCCAGCTGAATGATTTCCAGAATAAAGTGGACATGGAAAATAGCATCAAAAGCATTCAGTTCAATCCGGGAAATACGTTTACGGATAAAGCTTTGAAATACGCCCGGGAGGTCATGTTTCAACCAGCGAACGGTGACCGACCAGATGTCCGAGATGTCCTCATTCTGATGACCGATGGTCAGTCATCTGACCAGAATGAGACTTTAAAAGAGTCAGAACAAATTCACAACACAACTCAGATCGACGTCATCACCATCGGTGTTGGGAATGCAATCGACACAGACGAACTACTTTCTATTGCATCTCGACCGTCATATGCCTTGTCAGTAGATGACTACTCCGAGTTAAACAGCATCATAGCAGAATTGGGCTTTCAGACTACGGGATGCATCAGTAGGCTTTCTTTTGTAATCAAATCAATCAATAATTTTCAATATTTACTAAATACATTTTATTTTTCAAATTAAGGGATTACTCTTGCAAAAGATTTCTTCAATAATATATAAAAGCTTTGGAAAATATTTTGTGTCAAATTTCATATAAAGATAAATATAAGTCCACAAAAACGTACGTAAATTGACATATTTACATTTTAAAGAAGAACAGAAAATGACGCGAAAGTAATATGCAAGATAAGGATAAAGAATTTTAAAGGGAAAGTATTTGAGAGGCTTACAATCATGTATTTGTGTTAATTCATTACCTAAGTTACGGTGCCACCAAGACCGTCAACAACAACAACGACATCAACAACAGAAATGTCTACCACTCCAACTACAACAGCTCCCGTTGATCTCGGCAAGTTTTTACCTTAGTATCAACTTCAATTAAAAGCAAACGAGTCGGTGTATATATTTGATGTTTAGGGAAGGTTATCAAACCCTTCAAAACTGACAAAGTAGATAGTAGAATGCTTTGAATAACTTGACATTAATTTCAGCTTACGATGTAGTATACTACTTTGGAAATAAGTGTTTATTACATTTTAGGGGAAGACCTTAATCCTTCTAAAATCAAATTGACAGGGTAGACAATAAAAAGCTTTTAATAATAATATACTTTACCCTTACGTTTAACTTAATTCCAGCTAACGGTGTAGTATTCCATTAACCATAATACTCCTTTGGAAATAAGTGTTTATTTGATTTGTAGGGAAAATAAAAAACTCTTTAACAATTGATAAGCCAGAAAGTAAATGCATTTATTATTAATATGCATTCCCCATGTGATTAACTTGAAATTATTTTCAGCTGACGATGAAGTATTTATTGGGTTTTTTTTATTAAAATTACAGAACTTGTATAAAATAAATTATTGGACGATTTATCTACAGATTGCAATAAAACGGTTGCTGACATTTTATTTCTGATCGATGGCTCCAGACGCGTTAGCGATGTAGACTTTCAGCAGGAGAAAGACTTTACTTCTTCCATAATACAACAGTTTACGACTGATTCTGAAAATGTCCAGGTAGCCTTTGGTACATTTTCATCAGAGGTTCACACTGAATTCCTTTTAAACGAGTTTTACAACGTCAGCGAAATAGTGGACAAGATCTCGAATATAGGTCGAAGTGCCCCCGGAATTTCGATGCCAAGCTTAGCCTTAGAATTTGCAGAGCGCGTTTTCACACCTGATAATGGTGATAGGGAAAACGCAACAGACATTGTGTTCCTTATTGGAGGTGGCGACTCTGTCGATTCTTCGAAAGCCGATAAAGCCGTTCAAAGATTACGAGAAAGGAATATCACTATCATTACATTCTCTTGGGAAAATTCAACTGAGCTAGAAAGTATCGCATCCCCATCACTCTCACTTCAACCTGAGAATATGACAGATGTGACCATGCCTTCTAAAGTTAAAGGGTTGATGGATGAAATATCCGGACTTGTTCCGTGTCCGACCACCACGGGTATGTTAGAATTTATGAAGCCAAAAACATCGTATGTAAATAAAAAAAAAAAGTTTAGGGTATCAGCCATCATATAAAATGTAGATTGAAATCCATATTGTACATATGGTCAGTGCGTTCCAAACATTAACGTGAGTTCTAACTAACAAATACTTTGGATAAGCATAACATCATCAGTTGATATTTATAATAGATAAATTATCATAGTCATACATATATGTATATTCTCATACATTAATATTAGAAAAAGCGTTGTTACCATGTTTAACGTTATTTCCAACTACCAATTAACTTATATAGATAATTTTAATTTATATATATATTTTTTTTCATACTTATATACATCATAGTTTGATAAAGTGTTGTTTCCATGATTAACGTTAGTTCCAACCACCACGCCAACAACCACCACGACAACGACAACACCAGCGCCTACCACAACTACGCCTATTCCTACAACTACCATCCCTCCGGGCAAGTAACCAGCTTTCTCTGGAATCACTTGTATCGCGCCCCTCTCATAATCACAACTCGAAACTAAGATATCCCAGGGTTTCGTTATGCCGTTAGGTTTCCTTGTTTTCACAGACATATGTCTTTGCTGGTTAATCTCAACATATTAGCTATTTTATTATTCGATTAAAAACCGCAAAAATATATCACTTCGCCAAAAAGATTATAACGAAATCAAAAAAAGTAAAAAAAAACACCTAAAAACTAATTGATAATAATGTCTAAATATGAAATTCGAATATCCTGAAATAGTTTTTCAAAATACTCTCGGATAAGTGCATCCATGAGCTATACGTCTAATTATAATTAGATATTTTCGTATTTTATTATAAATAGCCTGCAGCAAGATTGTAGCGGATGTCCTGTTTCTGGTGGACTCCTCAAACAGCGTTACTAGTGATAGGTTTGAAACTGAGAAAAACTTCACATCTCAAGTCATTAACCAATTCACAATTGGACCTGATGACGTCCAAATCGCGTATGTGACATTCGAAACTGTTGTCCATAGCCAGTTCATGTTTAATACGTACAATAACTCAGATGACGTCATTGATGCCGTCATGGCAACTAACTATACCCCGGGCAACACCTATACTGACGAGGCTTTGAAATATGCACGTGAGCAAGTATTTACACCACAAAATGGTGACAGACGGGATGTCTCGGATATAATCATACTTATGAGTGATGGCGAACCGACCCTACCAGATAACACCAGAAATGAAGCGGACCTCATTAAGGCTAATAATGTAACCATAGTAACGTTTGCTATTTCCGGCGAGAATTCCCCAGGGTTTGCAGAGTTACAGGAAATTGCGTCACCAACGTTTGCCGTGAATACGTCATTTACGGGGCTTGTATCCAAGGTGACATGCTTAGCTGACGTCATTTCTAGCCTCTCACTTTGTCCAACAACCGGTATGTTATACATAAGACCGACAGGCTTTGTACTTTTTGCAATTTTTTTTGTAAATTAAAAACTTCCTAATATTCCATATTTACATGTATCACGTTAGGTGTTTTTTCTGAATAATTAAAAACCTAAAATAAAATATCAATAATATTTTAAGCAATTAAAATGAGAATCTCTTATTTTACAGTCAGTGACTACCGTTACGCCGTTTATTTTCGCAATAATAATAGGAATTAGATAAATGTATTTATCACATGAATCCATTAAAGTTAATATAAATACAAATAAATAATCACAAATAAACTTATTTATCTCTTGATTCCAGTGAAACTAATATAAATACAAATAAATTAGCACAGATAAATGCTTTTTCAGTTCCTCCAACCACTACAGTAAAACGCAAGTATTTTCCATATGTTTGCTTCTTAAAATTGATCGATACGTGCTTTTCGGGAAGAATTGCTTTATAAACTTGTCATTTCAGCGTAAGGAAAGAGTGGCACGGATATTTCAATAGACATTGCTTCTGCTTTACTTGGAATAATATTTTAAAACGCTCTCTGATTTATTTGCATGGATATGGATTTAAAGCTTAAAATACCAATTATATTTTGATTGTGTATTAAGGTGGGGTAATACAATTAACATTTTAATTGTGTTTTAATTTGAATATGCTGTGTTTGCCATCTTATAAAATCAGCTTTATGTAAATATACATGTATTTACATTTTAATGATCATTAAAAATAATTCAAAGATACTCCAACGCCGACAGAGCATAAATGAGACTCATCATTTGAAAAATTAATTGGTGTTTAATCATGTCTATACATGTCTAATTAACACAAAAAGCCATATAAAATAATTTATTTTGCTTTTAGTGCATGCGCTATCAGTACTTCATATCATATAGGACACGGTGACACTCTTTCCACGGAATTTGTGCGGGACGCCATAAATTGTTTTTATTATTTTTATTTTGAAAAATCGTACAATGATGCGTTTAAACTTTTCAATAGTGGTAATGGTGTTAAAAACTTTATGTCAGCGGCGGAGCATATTTAAATATTATGAAGAAGTCTCTAGATTCGTCTATCATGTCTCGTACTGTATCGTGTAAACATTATTTCATCGTGCGATTTAAATTTATTATGCATTACCGCAATGGTCTTGGCTTTGCTTTTTGGCGGAAAAAAACAAACCATCTCAGAATGTGACGTCACAATTGCAGCGTGTTATGCCCCTGAAGCGGACATTGTCTTCTTGATGGATTCCTCTAACAGCCTTGGACCAGACAACTGGGACAAAGAGAAACAATTTGTGATGGACCTGATCAGTAACCTTGATGTTGGTGCTGATGCCATGCAAGTCAGCGTGGTCACATTCGAATCTAACCCAAAGCTTCAATTCTACCTAAACGATTATCAGAGTAAAGATGACTTGCTGGCAGCTGTAGGTAACATAACCTTCCACACAGGAAATACCATGACTGGGAAAGCTTTACAATTCGTCAACGATGTCGTCTTCGTCGACAGTGCGGGTGACCGTCCCAACGCCAATAATATACTGGTCCTTCTATCCGATGGCGAATCTAGTGACTCCACATTAGCTCTAGAGCAGGCAGAGCTGCTGAAAAACGAGAGCGTGAAGATCTTCGTTGTTGGTGTTGGACTTGATGCTGACGGAAAATCCGAGGCAGAGGCAATTGCCACTGACTTAAACCATGTCTTCGAGACGCCAGATTTTTTCGACCTGTCTTCGCTACAATTAGAAATTGAACTTACAGAGATCGACTGTAATAGTGAGTTTTGTTTTCTTCTTTATTTCTCTCTCTGTCTTTCCTTTTTTGTTTATAAACAGTTGAAATCAAACTGTTGTGTTCATTTTGAAAGTCTCCGATCTCTTATCAAAATCATTCATTTAGTTTTCATTTGAGAATATTATATAGGTTATTAAGCCGATATTTTAGTACCACTTGTTTCCAATGATTGTGGTCAATTGCTTTTATATATTTTTTCTGTTTGTTTTACTCCTTGTTATAATTTGGCCTTAACCAAACGTTTCTAAAGAAACTATTCAGTTCAATTTCATTTCAGTGCAAGATTAACAATTTTATTTTCTTTCACTTCTTCTCTAGTTGTCCATATTTACAATACAAGGACATGATTCATATGTGTTCTACGTACCTCTACCAAAATTGATTTGGTAATATACTAGTATTTACTTCATATCAAAACTAGCTCTGTTGTTCATTTCAGCCACCACATTGCCACCGGTAACAACTGTTCCAACAACAACTCCAACAACAACTCCAACTCCAGGCAAGTACCGGAAACGACGTCACAGAGACCGGAAGGCAACCGTATCATTTTAAATAGTTAAATAAGTTAGATGTAATTAATTCGCGTTTACACCGTATACGGTAAACTTTGAACATTCATGTTTAAAACACACTGACAGTTTATTTTTACAATACCATATATTTTGCTTTCTTTTATAACTATTCTTGTTATTGAAATATGTTTGATGTTGTAATGCATATATAACGTTAATGTGTTGATATAAGTGTCCAGGTTATATCTTTTATAAAATACTTAATAATTATCCCTTCTTTCGGATATGTGCAAATGAATCGTTGTGCTTTTGATGTTTTGCAGATTTTGAACATTAATATGCTGTTTTTGCAAACATCCGTTTGCTTCACAGTGCAATATATTGTTTAAAAATGACATTTTAAGGTGATGGAGCTTGAAGTTTATGACTCAGTAATGGTTTTCAAGACATACACGACTTTTGACAAATACGAACACGTCTTACATATAACTGAAAGGAGACTGATAAACAAAGATCTTTCTACCATGTAAATTAATTTCAAGAGTACCACGTACCAATTTGCTTTTCATCGACAAGTAAAAAAATGTTGCTTTGATGCCACAAATGCGTATCAACAAACAATAGCAACAGTTTTTAGCATAATCAAATACAATCATTTGATAGAAGGAGATATTTGTTAAATTTGAAAAAAAAGAAGATTTTTCATATGTTGCTTGCAAACAAAATAACATCGGCTTTTCGCATTTAAAGTTGGCCTTGTGGGGGTTGCTTTAATCATCAGTGGAACAAATGTTACACTGCATTGAGTAAAGTGCTTTAAGCATATTTAAGTGACTGTTTGGGGGTTGCCTTAAGCAATATCTGGGCAAATATTGCATTGGCTGCATACAGTTACACGCATGGTATAATGAAAGCTTTCATCAGAACAAAGCTTAACAATTTAATGAAATGAGATACTTTATGAATTCGAAAAAACAGCAATTAATGATATTTATTTTGCAAATTTTGCTTGCAAATAGCCTATGCTTGTCACGCATAAAGTCCGTCTACAAGTTCCTATAATCCTATATCAACACTGCATACAGTATTAAAAGAGCTTTTATCACAATGAATCATACTTTTTTGCGTCCTAAAAAGAGACATTAACAGCATTCATTTGGTAAATGTTGCTTTTATAAATAACCTCGGCTTTTCCCGTCCAATAATTGCCTAGAGTGTTATGACGAAGAACAAACATTAGGAATATGTGGAGAAAATGAATGTCATAAGAAAGTTTTTTCAGACACAGCTTAGTTGCAATAAAATATCATCTTGCTATCTATCTATGACAGATTGTGATCAGAGACGGGCTGATATCATCTTTGTACTGGATTCCTCTAACAGTGAGGGACTTGCAAACTTCAACATGCAGCTTGACTTTGTTAAAAACTTTAGCCGACAGGTCCAGATCGGTCCCGATCATGTCCTAATAGGCGTTGTGACATTCGAATCACGAGAGTATAACGAATTCGATCTGAATGAAAACCTGGATTCTGCTGATCTGATAAATGCCATTAGCAGTATCACATATAAACCAGGTAACACTTTTACTGGTAAAGCATTAGCACTGGTAAACAACCATAGTCTCTCAGCTGATGCTGGTAACAGGGCAGACGCAAACGATATCGTAATTGTCATGACTGACGGCCAGTCAACAGACCGGAACGAAACACTGGAGGAAGCTGCCCTGCTCAAGTCCGCGTATCCGGACCTCGATGTGTTCGCCATAGGGATTGGAGCCAGTGTGGATAAAGCAGAGTTGGATGCCATTGCCACCGACGGCGCCAATAACGTCTTCTTGGCGCCGAACTTCCAGTTTATTGCAAATATCCTGCCACTGCTAGGCAACAGCACTTGTTTTCCAAGTATGTCTCAAATGCATTTATTATTGATGTTATACACCTATAGATGAAGTCAAAGATTATAGACTAAATTGCCATTTGGAGCTATTTAATGTAATGAGTTGGCATACAATTCTAAGCAATTTGTTCCAAGCAATCAATTTAATTTAGTATTACATTAGAATCTGCAATACAGTATCGTACTGTATTTTTATATAAAAAAATACATTCTTCAAAACGCATCACGTGGATTGCTTTCTGTTATAGCTGAGACAACTGGTTCCGGTACGTATATTTCACGCATTGCTTGATGCGAAAAAAACGTTATCGCTTTCCATATAAATGTATGTAAAAAAGAGTGGATCTTTAGTTTCTTCATCATAATAATATAGTACTATGCTTTCGCATTTATTTGCTTAAACTGTTCCACAGTTGCATATATGTTTGCTTATGGAATATCTTCACATGGGGCCATGACAAAGGGCAATGCTGCTTCATATACAGCTTTGATATGGCATTAAGACCTCCAAGGAGTATAATGGTATGCGTTCAATGTCACACGGGTGCATTCTTGACATAGCCTGGGCATATATCAACAAAGGGAATACCCTTGCTTTCATGCTTCAAAAAGTTTAGGACCAAATTTATTGGACATTTTATCTCAAACCGTCAAGTATGAGTGTTGCAATTAATTGCAGTCGACGGCTTAGATTCATGTGACAAGCAATAAAAGCTAAGAAGGAATGCCAAAAACTCTTGGATACAATTTGGAGTCTGGAGGAAAGATATACTTCAAATAGATTAATTCTGTTTTGTTCCTGAAAATGTTACTTGTTTGCCTTGCTTCCTGCTTTGTTTTCAAACGGCTTATCAAGTTCGGAAAACATGGATGGCATTGTGATTAAATTACCAGCTTCATTTCCAGCTTCAAATGTTGGGGTTCTTATAATTACCCTGAATATAAATTGATGTTTTCATAACAGAAAAACTATCAAGCGTGGATACCTGCAGTATTGTATGGAACATCCTAACCATGCATTACTCTTAGCTTTGGGATAGAATATTCTCTGGTATGGAGAAGGTTTTGGCCGTTGCAAACCAGAGCTCACAACAATGTTGGTATCCTGTCCGATTTAATACTCCGAATTCGGGGAATGGGACGACTGGTTCGCTGGTTCTGTGATGTGCTTGGTGTTTACAGCGGTATCTTGCTGTCACGTACAACTACATATGTAGGTTACCGCATTAGCAGCTGTCAGAACAAGCAAACTAATGCAAATCTAGGCCAAAAGAAAAACAAACGCTTGCTTAAAGTTGCATACACATGAATGATAAACATTTCGTCGGGCTTGATTAATCCTGTGTTTGGGATGCGAATTACTACAGATGTATATTGAGTACACATACTACGCAGTCATCTGCTTTTGCACACTACTATTTGACACAATGAATGCTGCTTTTAACTGGAAAATTGAGACGTATTCGTCTTGTATCTTTGAGCTGACCGCTTCGACAAGCTGAAGCTGAACACGACACAGGAACTGCTTTGCATATATTGACAGTGCTTTGGGCATTGAACAATTCTAAGGAAAATAATGGAACGAAATGATGTTTCAAGAACATTTTTATGATCATTATGAGCGTGAAAGAGATATACAGAGTTATATAACAAGAAACAATAGAATCACAAGAAATACTGTTTTCATTTCTGCTTAATGGAGAAAAGGGAAAGAAAAAGATAATAACTTTCTGAAGTGATTTATGGAGTTGTTAGGCGTCTTCGGTTCATTCAGTATTGAAATGTCTTGGAATGAAATATTGAAATGTGTTGTTCTTTCATATAGACTGCGACAACAAAATGGCAGATGTGGTTTTCTTACTTGATTCGTCAACAACGGAAGGACAAGAGAATTTCCAGAAACAGCTCCAGTTTATCAATCTGTTCGCTGATTTAGTAAACATTGACGTAAACCATGTCCTTATCAGTGTGATAACCTTCTCCTCTAACCCTACCACCCAGTTCTACCTGAACGCGTACCCAAATCGATACGCTCTGAAACAAGCAGTAATGAACATACCATTTGTTCCCGGAAATACCTTCACGGATTACGCTCTAAAACTAGCACGAGAGAACAGCTTCCTTCCTGAAAATGGCGGTCGACCGGGGGTTGAGAATGTGATCATTCTCCTGACAGATGGAGGGTCGACAGATCCGAACGCAACAGTTAGTGAGGCTGAACTTGTTCACAATTCTACAGACAACATTACGGTTTACACCATAGGAATCGGTTCAAACGTTGACAAGACAGAATTAGAAGTGATAGCAACGGACGATAACTCCACATTTTTTGTGGATGATTTCGCCGGTCTTAACGGCGTAGTTAATGCAATAGGAAAGGCATTTTGTAATGGTAGGTAGTGAATATAGTTCTGGGTCTTACAGCTTCAACCAATTCTGAAAAAAGAAGACACTGTCAAAGCATTATAAATGTATCTAAACTGAACAAAATATAACACTTTTCAAAACTCAATTACTGAATAGATTGTGTTATACATGTAGTTGTTGTAAATTACACATAAGTAAATTTGAATTGTACATTTGATATATGATAAGTGCATGCATTTTCCTTAAATGTATTGATCTAAATTTTGAAGTAATTCATAGTTTTTTTTTATTTTATCAACAACTATTTTTCGTTTTTATGATAAATATGACTTTTTGAACAATCGAAAATGGCGCGAAAAACTGTAATCATCATGACGTCACATTTGAAACATATCTGTTTACAAGCGTTTGTGATAATCCGCTACGCGGATTCAGCTTGCAAGCAATTCTTGTTCATATAGTCTAAAACTTTGAATCGTGGCAATGAAATTTTGTTTTATAAATCGTCGTGTGCATTGATATACGACGAAGTTACATCAACTGAATGCACTATCGTTACTTGTTTATCTCTCATACAGATGACAATATCTATACATGTAATCAGGTTTAAGTTTTCAAGTAGCTAGATATTATTATTTTTTCTTTTTGATATCGCACATTATGTACATTTTTCTTAAAGTATCAAACATTTTACGATACTATTGAATAGAGAGATATATTTTATAAATAACGTTACAATTTGTCCCACAAAGATCAAAATTTGAGATGAAATTATTTTCTTGTTGATACATATTTTTTTTCTAATCAATTTCTGATAAGTGTTCCCTTTAATATATCATTTCAGCCACGACAACCACGATTGAGCCAGGCAAGTGGCTTTTTATTCTTACAAAAAAAAACCAAATAACCCAATGTGCTGTTTAATGCATATATAATTCTAGGTTACTTTAAGTCTTTTTATGTTTTGTGTGTGGATAGCGAACGGAAATCAAAGCCTGAATGAAATGTGAGCTATATTCATCAACATGAATACCTTCCGGTTTTTGTCTCATTAAAAACAGCCAGATTTTATTAACCAAATATGCTTGATTCTTTTGCCGCTGTAAATAATACTTTTTTATCTGATAGTATGGTATCTAAAAATAAGCATTGCTTTGCTTTTATTCACTATGAACTACGAACAGCCATATGCTTCCTTCTCAAGTATTTATAAATTAAGCTTAGCTGCAAAAGACGCATAACTAACATGACACAAATTCGGTAGGTACAGCAATGCTTCCTGCAGAACAGCTTTTCTTTATTTTTCTTAGTATTAGTTTGAATGCATCCTTACAACCAATATAGAAGTATCCACCAGCACGCTAAGATATAAACCTCAATATACTCGTTCATTATTTCATATTCATTAAGACATTGTTTTAGTTTTTTTACCGATTTTATTTTAAAACAATATAATTATGTTTTTGCGCTCCATGAAAAAATCAATCAAAAAGTTCATCGAATAATTTTACTTGTAAAAGTTTTATTTTATGTTATAAATGTTCACTTTGTATGTCATGTAATTAAATGAATATATTTAAAATATTTATATAACTATCTGAATATATTTAAAATATTTATATAACTACCTGAATATATTTAATATATTTATATAACTATCTGAATATATTTAATATATTTATATAACTATCTGAATATATTTAATATATTTATATAACTATCTGAATATATTTAATATAATTATCTAATTATATATTTGTTCATCATTAAAATTTCAATCATAACGTTTATGCTATTTTGCTACACGTAGGTTTTAATGGCCATGCATGTGTACCTTTATATGTTTAGTACATTAAATAAAATATTCAACATAATTATTATTTAATTACATATTATCATGTAAGATTCCAACAAAACGTTAATCGAATAATTTACTATATATAGTTTTTTAGTGGTCATACATGATCACTTTTATATTTATATTTATAAGTAATTAAATGAATATATTTAATATACATGCATTCATATGTTATTATCTTATTATATATTTGGGCATCATGAAATTTTCCATCAAAACAATCATAGAATAATTTTACTGCTTAAAGTCTTTTTAATGGTCATATATGATTGACTTTTACATACTTTTGATTAAATGAGTATAGATATATATATATGTATTTTTTCATTTCAAAATATTTTATTGATAATACAAGAATTGTAAATATAATTACAATATCGATCATAAAATAGTATAGTATTTACAAATGGATCGGACAACAGGCAAAACCTATACTTATCCTTTCCAAAATATATTAAATATATTTATATAAAAACATTTTTGTAATTGAAGAAATTTGTTGTCATTGTAGCACCAACAACATCAACTGAGATCCCACGAAGTAAGTATCCTGTCTTTACAGAGTTGTCTGTCCTTGTTCATGCATTAATTGGGACGCCATCAATTTGTGAGGGGAAACTTTTTAATGAAAATATTACGTTAGGGTCATAAAGATCATAACGAAACAATCAATTCCTATAAGCAAGGACAGATTATTTTGTTTGGTAATTCAGGGCATGTAGAAAAAAATCATGTTTTGTAATAACCAATGATTTATAAGTGATACCTTCAGAACAGAATCTCTAACCATTGCTCAGCCATTTTTCTTCAAAGGTAAACGACGTAAATTGTGAACATTTTCAAATGATTTGTTCAATCGAATATCGATGAAAGCTTTACTACATACAAAAAGGCATACCGTAACATTTTTGAAAGATCCTTTATTATCTTTGTTATATATATATAGATATATAATGGAATTTGTGAAGACAAAATAGTTCAAAGGGTTCATTAGTATTGAAAATAAGAATTTAGCGTCGTTTACCATTTTACATACCTTTGTCGTTGTCGCAAACACTGGCAAACTTTAAATGATAAATGAGTTATACACAACATGATGCATTACATTGTTCCGTTTGTAGTAAAGACAAAAAAAGAGATTATTAAACCAGTTCAAGAAAGACTTCATTAGTAAATGCAGTAACGCTTGCTAAAACGTAACATTTTATTTTGATTGTCATTCTGTATTTGCATATTACAGAGTTGTCTACCCTTGTGGGTAGGTATCGATTGTTACATCATGTGTTTACGAGTGTAACGTCATACCTTCCGTAGAAAACGACGTGAATTGAACTCACAAAATAATGACGCAACAATTGATACCTCCCCGCAAGGGAGCTAACTCTGTAATATGCAAAGACGGAATATGTTTACTTTTGATTTTTTTAGATAATAATTTACTCTTGTACTTTATCTCCTATAGCAACTGCCCCAATTACGGCACCAACGATTCCAAACCTCCCCACTCGTAAGTACAGAAGGCAATTTAATCAGAAGAAGGTAGATTAAGAAATTGATTTTAATTGAGCTTTATCAACCTGATGGCTCCGTCTTTGCATATTACAGAGTTAGCTCCCTTGCGGGGAGGTATCAATTGTTGCGTCATTATTTTGTGAGTTCAATTCACGTCGTTTTCTACGGAAGGTATGACGTTACACTCGTAAACACATGATGTAACAATCGATACCTACCCACAAGGGTAGACAACTCTGTAATATGCAAATACAGAATGACAATCAAAATAAAATGTTACGTTTTAGCAAGCGTTACTGCATTTACTAATGAAGTCTTTCTTGAACTGGTTTAATAATCTCTTTTTTTGTCTTTACTACAAACGGAACAATGTAATGCATCATGTTGTGTATAACTCATTTATCATTTAAAGTTTGCCAGTGTTTGCGACAACGACAAAGGTATGTAAAATGGTAAACGACGTTAAATTCTTATTTTCAATACTAATGAACCCTTTGAACTATTTTGTCTTCACAAATTCCATTATATATATATAAATATATATAATAAAGATAATAAAGGATCTTTCAAAAATGTTACGGTATGCCTTTTTGTATGTAGTAAAGCTTTCATCGATACTCGATTGAACAAATCATTTGAAAATGTTCACAATTTACGTCGTTTACCTTTGAAGAAAAATAACTGAGCAATGGTTAGAGATTCTGTTCTGAAGGTATCACTTATAAATCATTGGTTATTACAAAACATGATTTTTTTCTACATGCCCTGAATTACCAAACAAAATAATCTGTCCTTGCTTATAGGAATTGATTGTTTCGTTATGATCTTTATGATCCTAACAAAATGTTTTCATTAAAAAGTTTCCCCTCACAAATTGATGGCGTCACAATTGATGCATAAACAAGGACAGACAACTCTGTAAAGACAGGATACTTACTTCGTGGGATCTCAGTTGATGTTGTTGGTGCTACAATGACAACAAATTTCTTCAATTACAAAAATGTTTTTATATAAATATATTTTGGAAAGGATAAGTATAGGTTTTGCCTGTTGTCCGATCCATTTGTAAATACTATACTATTTTATGATCAATATTGTAATTATATTTACAATTCTTGTATTATCAATAAAATATTTTGAAATGAAAAAATACATATATATATATATCTATACTCATTTAATCAAAAAGTATGTAAAAGTCAATCATATATGACCATTAAAAAGACTTTAAGCAGTAAAATTATTCTATGATTGTTTTGATGAAAATTTCATGATGCCCAAATATATAATAAGATAATAACATATGAATGCATGTATATTAAATATATTCATTTAATTACTTTATAATATAAATATAAAAGTGATCATGTATGACCACTAAAAAACTATAAATAGTAAATTATTCGATTAACGTTTTGTTGGAATCTTACATGATAATATGTAATTAAATAATAATTATGTTGAATATATTCATTTAATTACTAAACATATAAAGGTACACATGCATGGCCATTAAAACCTACATGTAGCAAAATAGCATAAACGTTATGATTGAAATTTTAATGATGAACAAATATATAATTAGATAATTATATTAAATATATTCAGATAGTTATATAAATATATTAAATTATTTCAGATAGTTATATAAATATATTAAATATATTCATATAGTTATATAAATATATTAAATATATTCAGATAGTTATATAAATAAATTAAATATATTCAGATAGTTATATAAATATTTTAAATATATTCATTAAATAACATGACATACAAAAGTGAACATTTATAACATAAAATAAAACTTTTACAAGTAAAATTATTCGATGAACTTGTTGATTGATTTTTTCATGGTGCGCTAGAACATAATTATATTGTTTTAAAATAAAATCGGTAAAAAAAACTAAAACAATATCTTAATGAATATGAAACAATGAACGAGTATATTGAGGTTTATATCTTAGCGTGCTGGTGGATACTTTTATATTGGTTGTAAGGATGCATTCAAACTAATACTAAGAAAAATAAAGAAAAGCTGTTCTGCAGGAAGCATTGCTGTACCTACCGAATTTGTGTCATGTTAGTTATGCGTCTTTTGCAGCTAAGCTTAATTTATAAATACTTGAGAAGGAAGCATATGGCTGTTCGTAGTTCATAGTGAATAAAAGCAAAGCAATGCTTATTTTTAGATACCATACTATCAGATAAAAAAGTATATTGTAATGCGTATG
>SAYR01006123.1:1693763-1722480 GCA_004382745.1 Argopecten irradians irradians
AGCATTGTGTTTTATCGAATCTTATATTTTTTGCTTCTAACATCTACGAAACGGCCGAAATCGTTGTGAAGTTTGCTCCACGATCGATTGGCCTAATTCACAAAGTTGAGGCTGGCGATATTTCGAATGGATATTTTGGGATTGACATAATGTTTTCCGATGTAAAGCTACGAAAAGCACAGGACTATCAACGAGTGTTGTATAAAATCTTATAGTTTAGTCGTGATCGGAATCTGTTGTACCAAGTCCAGTTTGTCAACCGATACCCCAATAGGCCTAACAGTATTTTGAAAAACTGACGAAAGTGTTACTAACTGCAATCAATTGTATGTTTGATAAACTTCTAATATGTTTCAAATCGATCCCTATAATTCTCATTTGTTTACACTGTCAATGACGTAAGATTGACATCTGACAGTAACAGTTTACCGGTTTCAATGTCACGACAACAACGTCATAAATGTCTATAAATCTAACGTGCATTATATGAAAATAATCCAATCAAATCAGACGTTATATTATCATTAATTTAGAATAATTTAGAATAAGCCAGAATATGTTTACTTTTGATTTTTTTTAGATAATAATTTACTCTTGTACTTTATCTCCTATAGCAACTGCCCCAATTACGGCACCAACAATTCCTAACCTCCCCACTCGTAAGTACAGAAAGGCAATTTAATCAGAAGAAGGTAGATTAAGAAATTGATTTTAATTGAGCTTTATCAACCTGATGGCTTATTCTAAAATAATGTTGATATAACGTCTGATTTGATTGGATTATTTTCATATAATGCATGTTAGATTTATAGACATTTATGACGTTGTTGTCGTGACATTGAAACCGGTAAACTGTTACTGTCAGATGTCAATCTTACGTCATTGACAGTATAAACAAATGAACATATTAGAAGTTTATCAAACATACAATGGATTGCAGTTAGTAACAATTTCGTCAGTTTTTCAAAATACTGTTAGGCCTATCGGGGTATCGGTTGACAAACTGGACTTGGTACAACAGATTCCGATCACGACTAAACTATAAGATTTTATACAACACTCGTTGATAGTCCTGTGCTTTTCGTAGCTTTACATCGGAAAACATTATGTCAATCCCAAAATATCCATTCGAAATATCGCCAGCCTCAACTTTGTGAATTAGGCCAATCGATCGTGGAGCAAACTTCACAACGATTTCGGCCGTTTCGTAGATGTTAGAAGCAAAAAATATAAGATTCGATAAAACACAAAATGCTGCACTTGTTGCACCACATAGCAAAATCCATAATGTGATCATTTGGGAAGTGGGCGGAGTTTTGCAATATGAGAATGTAAGGAGGGGTCTGATTGGCTAATAGAAAAGAAGTGGGCGATCTTAAATTTATTTTTAGATGACGATTTTCTAAGGGAAATATGACAAGTATGCAACACTCCTGCCCAAATAATTTTAGAATTGGGATAGAATGTACATTGTAATTTTTCATGAATGTACTTGAGATTACATCATGAATTGTGCCCTTTTAAACTAGACCGTCTAGTTTTAAAACGTCAAAATTCGTGATGTAATATCCGGTAGATTTATGAAAAGTGAACACATAATTATTGATTAAATGCCAATTCGTAACATCTTTTGATTCGCAACGACGAACTACGTTAAATTTGATGTGCTGAAAACGTTTCCATGAAACATTCTATATTGAAATGATTAGAGTTTATTTTGCAGCAATTGGTAATGACTCTCTGATATTTACTTCGTTATTGCGTTTTCTCTTGGAGAGTAGCTTAAATTGAGTCATTACTATAAAGTATACATAGTTCGTTACCCGAGCAAAACATCACAACTAGAAGAATATACTTTATTTAACGATATGTATTTATAAGCACAATTTAATTTCTTCAGTCTTCAAAGACGTTCCACTGCGAATGAACAGTATGCTAATTCATATTAACAGCTTGTGCCTATAAGAAGGTCGATATGATTTTCCTGCTCGACACCTCCAACAGTGAGGGCCCAGCTAACTTCGCTATCCAGAAGAATTTCGTTTACAACGTAGCCCAGAACTTTGATATCGGACTGAACGCGGTTCGAGTTGGCGTTGTAACCTTCGCCTCCAATGTCTTCAACCAATTCAATCTGTCTACTTATGATAACAGAGCTGATGTATTACAGTCAATCTCAAAGGTAACGTGATATAGGTATCATGGCATATTGTCAATTCATGTATTTGGTACATTGCCAATTTATCTATTTGTCATATTGTCAATCCATGTGTATGGCACATTGCCAATTCTTGTATTTGACCCATCGCCACTTCATGTATTTGTCATATTGCCAATTCATGTATTTGTCATATTGCCAATTCATGTATTTGTCACATTGCCAATTCATGTGTTTGATACATTGTCAATTCAGGTGTTTGGTACATTGCGAATTCATGCATTTGACACATTGCTAATTCATGTATTTGACACACTGCAAATTCATGTATTTGTCACATTGTCAATTCATCTAGTTGTCATATTGTCAAATCATGTATTTGACACATTGTCTATTCATGAATTGGTCACATTGCCAATTCATGTGTTTGACATATTGTCAATTCAGATGTTTGGTAAATTACGAATTCATGCATTTGACACATTGCCAATTCATGTATTTGTCACATTGCCAATTCATCTAGTTGTCATATTGCCAAATCATGTATTTGACATATTGTCTATTCATAAATTTGTCGCATTACCAATTCCTGTATTGGTTATATTGCCAAGTCATGTAGTTGTCACATTGCAAATTCATCTATTTGTCATATTGCCAATTCATGTATTTGGCACATTGCCAATTCATGTATTTGCCACATTGCCAATTCATGTATTTGACATATTGTCAATTCAGATGATTGGTAAATTACGAATTCATGCATTTGACACATTGCCAATTCATGTATTTGTCACATTGCCAATTCATCTAGTTGTCATATTGCCAACTCATGTATTTGACATATTGTCTATTCATAAATTTGTCACATTACCAATTCATGTATTTGTTACATTGCCAATTCATGTATTTATCACATTGCCAATTCATCTATTTGTCATATTGCCAATTCATGTATTTGGCACATTGCCAATTCATGTATTTGTCACATTGCCAGTTCTTGAATTATTCACATTGCCAATTCTTGTATTTGACACATTGTCAATTCGGATGTTTGGTACATTGCAAATTCAGGTATTGGTCACATTGCCAATTCATGTATTTGTCACAATTGCCGATTCATGTATTTGTCACATTGCCAATTCATGTATTTGGCACATTGTCAATTCATGTATTTGGCACATTGCCAATTCATGTATTTGGCACATTGCCAATTCTTGTATTTGACGCATTGTCAATTCAAGTGTTTGGTACATTGCGAATTCATGTATTTGTCACATTGCCAATTCATGTATTTGTCACATTGCCAATTTATGTGTTTGGCACATTGCCAATTCATGTATTTGGTACATAGCCAATTTAGGTTTCATTACACTTGGTCCCAGATAACTAAGCACTGTGTTTTTAAGCTCAAAAACCTCCTGCACTATAGGTGGTACTAACCGTGACTCAATTATCTTTCCTCATTGGCTATTCTATAATTCCTTAACCGTCACTGCTGTCAATTTCAAACATAACAGTGTCTTTATCATGTTTTGTGTTCTTGGATACCTCAGCTTTGGTCATCATAAAAAATCCTTGCTGCGTGTTGGCGTTGCAGAGCTATGATGACCTGAGTGCAACTTCACATCGTTGTTGACTGTGTGTATATAGGTGCTGCGTTACGTTTACCTCTGTCTATAATATCGACAAATTGTGTTCGTTTTACACAGGTCCCATTCACACCAGGAAACACCATCACTGAGGCCGCCCTGAAGTTTGTCCGCGAGGAAAGTTTCACCCCTGAGGCTGGCGATCGTCCAGATGTTGGAAATGTCCTCGTGGTTTTGACCGACGGTCAGTCTACAGACAAGAACGAGACAATTGAAGAGGCCATCGCTCTCCACAACACCAGCACCAAGGTCATTTCAATCGGTATCGGCGCAGGAGTGGACGCCTCTGAAATCGTGCAAATCGCATCCGATCCTTCATTGGCGTACACAGTCGCCGACTTCAACGCTCTCAAGGGAATCCAAATAGAGGTGGAAAAATCTGCTTGTGTTGACGCAAGTAAGTGGCTAACGTCTGCTTCAAAATATCAATCAATGACAGCCCCATTATGCTTTAACAAAACTCTACGAAGATGTACATTAGGATTCCTAATGAAATCTCTATACAAACACGTGTTCGATTTCAATGTACATTTTCAATAAAGCGTGCAGTCGAATAGAAATGCTTACCAGAGATCGAGAAAATTGCTTTAAATTGATCGCTAAATCGTCGTAGTTATCAGAGTTTGACTCGTTCTTACTGATGTTCCAACGAGCCCTTTTATGTTTTTTTCACTCGTATTCAATGAGTTTTAGGCTAATATCGGAATCTGCCATGTACATGTGTACGTCATTACATAGTTTGTTTGGAAATTCCATTTTGTTCTGCCTGCGCATGCGAACTCGATAGGTTTACAGCTCTGTTTATGCTCTGTGGCAAGAAGTCAGGAAACACCCTCTTATACGAGAGTAATTTTCTGTTTTTGAAAAACATGGAAACGTTGGGCATTTTTCATAAGCGGATATTTTCATAAGGATATATGCTCTATCAGTCAGCAAAGTTTGGTACTTTATGACGATAATTTTAACCCCCCCCCCCTCCCAAAGCATAATGGGACTTTAAATATTACACCTCATCCGCAATACACCCGGTTTACGATCACTGCCGTAATGCCTCGACTGCGTCATAGTAAACCTGAAGGCATTTCAGGAATAACCACAGAGACTTTTGTTAGAAGATCACAAAGCACGAAGCTTAACTTCAATGTTATTACAAGTATGAAGAAGGATGGAGCATCAACACCAAAGATTCCGTGAATTTGTGGGTATTAATTAGTTTACATGTTTCGGATGGCTAGGCCAACCGTCATCAGAACAAATTTACAACAACATTTTCAGAGCTTAAGTGCAAATTACGGTTCACAAAATGACGTCACATTAATTGTTTCCAAATCACGTGATCTACACAATGGACGGAGCAAAACAAGTAGACTTCAAGTAGTTAGAACAACATATACAAGTAATAAATTACATATAAATCAAAGTGGAAGGATAATCAATAAAAGTTTCGGCACAGTTTGTAATTGAAGGTACAGTGTATCAGGATGAAAGATTTCTGGAAGATGGATTTAGTAGCGTTACGTAGGCTTCAGTTCGTGGGTGGACATAATCGGGAAATGGATATCGTTGAGGTGTCCCAAAATGGAGAGTAGTGTCTCGCTGCTGATGGGTCCTAATAAGAATAAATCATCGTTGTATAGGTAGTACCACCGCACGAATACCGATAGGTAATGACAATCGTTTATCACAACTAAATATATATACGGCATTGTTCGAAGCATGCAATGTACGGAAGTCAGTACACGTGATTTGGGAACAATTAATGTGACGTCATTTCGTGAACCGTAATTTGCACTTAAGCTCTGAAAATGCTGTTGTAAATTTGTTCTGATGACGGTTGGCCTAGCCATCCGAAACATGTAAACTAATTAATACCCACAAATTCACGGAATCTTTGGTGTTGATGCTCCATCCTTCTTCATACTTGTATTTCTACACCGTCTATGGAGCGCTGTTAGAATACTCCGGTATCCACCTTTGATCCCTCTGCCGATACATCTAACCATTATGAAATACCTACAGCACGTTGGAAACCTCCGCCTTCTATTTAAGTTCAATGTTATTAGTACATCGTTATTTGATTCGTGCGTATGACAATCTGTCAGTGTCATATGATGTAGCACATATAGCCTTCGGTTTCGCCACATCATCCATGGGTGTATATAACGACAGTGATATAACGTCATGAATACCAAAAATGATTATACCTACATAATACATATGTTTATAAGAAATAGTTTCAGGATATTCCATGCATGATTTTTTTAACTTGATATGCACTCGCTATATATAGATATTTTATGCTGTTCACATCAACATCAAAATGATATTGACTTACAAAAGTTTATATTTGTTTTCTAACCCCTATGGTGATAAATAAACAAGGGAACCATTATTTGGGACCCTTTCAGATATTTTAATTTAAAATATGTTGAAGACCCTTACTTAACACGTTACACAGCGGTTTGTAGCTTATTTGATTTATTTAAGTTGTTTGTGAACATATTAAAGAGCTTTGTACCAGCTATTAAAGATGCTCCACCGCCGACAAATGGTATTTTTCACTATAAAAACAAGATAGACAATTTAGTGTTTTTCTTCAGTTACAAAAGTTACTTGAAATGTTTGAGTTTCTAATTTTACTTCAAGTTAGAAATATGAAAAATAATTAATTGCGTCCAGAAAAAAATCCTAGGCACTATATCCTATATGGAATGAAGTACTGATTGTGCATGTACTAAAGACAAAATAAATTTTAATTGTTTTTGTGTTACATGTAATTAAACATATATATACACGATTAAACACCAATTATCGTTCAAATAATGAATATCATTTATGCTCTGTCTCTGATGGAGCATCTTGAATTAGTGTACAGTTGTTTGTGAACATATTAAAGAGCTTTGTACCAGCTTGAATTAGTGTATTTTGTTCGTTTCAGTTGTTTGTGAACATATTTAAGAGCTTTGTACCAGCTATTAATTAGTGAATTTTGTCCGTTTCAGTTGTTTGTGAAGACAACGAAGATTGCGAGAGTTTGGGACCAGCAATTTGCATGCGATTTGACGGCTGGGCTAGAAAGAACTGTGCTAAATATTGTGAATATTGTAAAGTACCTCAATAAACATAAGGTAAATATGATTTAAATTATACTTATAACTCAACATATTGTATTACACAAACAATAGCAGGTTACTTTGATTTGCAGTTTCTTGTTTAATGTTTACGAGACAGCATTAATCTCGTAAAAATTCACAAAACATTACAAAATATGCCGTAAGAAACAATAGTCGTATTGAATGGAGATAAAACTGTAAGTATCAGCATACCTGGTAGTTTACGACTTCAAGTAATTCGTATCCTACAGACAAATGTTTATAAAGATCCAGTGTTTTCTGGACAACATACCTAGTTTGTACGAAGGAATGCAAAAATACCAGCAACATTAATGACTGTAATAGTTCGCCAGTTTTTCTTTTTTTTTCATTTTTAAGTATAAGTTTATTCCGTTTCATGTTTCACTTAAAAAACTAAACCGGAGTTTTTATCTCTTTTCAGATAAACTAGAGGATTAAAACGAGCCATTCCATCACTGTCTAATATCCCCCTCATCTCGATTCACACGGAATGGTGACATCACCTATTTTGGTATCTTTGTAGCTGTTCAATTAAAATACACAACATTTGTTACACATACAGCGAGTGTTTGTGTTCTTATATCTCAATTCAATCTTGAAACTGAGTTGGCATACTAGTTCTTATTTTACTTATCGGTGGGAGAATTTAGGAAGAAATAATAGCTAAAATAGTGATATATTAGAAAATTTGGTTCGTAGAATAGGCGAAAGTCCTATAATTAACCACGGTTAATGGTTTTCTCTTATATGCAATGTATCGCGTGGAATAATATCTTTATCTTTTATTCTACAAAAGTTTATGGAAAAAAGACTTTCCACCATTACCACCATTGAATAATTTGATCTTTTATTTTACTTTAAAATAAGAATATAAAAAATAATCAATTGCGTCCCAAACTAAAGTCCATGGCATTATGCCCTATATGGAATGATGTACTTAGACATACATTTACACGAGTAAATACATAGTTCAAATGATGAGTATCGATTATGCTCTGTCGGTGGTGGAACATTTTTAGATTAAGAATTTCCCTTAATTTCTGTAACGCTTTTCTATGGGGAATGTTAATGCTTGTTCGTAAACTTGGTCTGATTTAACGAATATCACGCACGAAATGCTACTTTGCCTTAGTTAAAGATGCTCCACCGCCAACACAGCATAAATGATATTCATCACTTGAACAATAATTGGTGTTTAATCGTGTGTATATACAAAAAATAATATAAGATCATTTATTTTGCTTTCGGTGCATGCGCAATCAGTACCTCATTCCTTATAGGCTATACTGCCACAATTTTTTTTCGGGATGGAATTAATTATTTTTTGTAATTTCCTCTTGAAGTAAAATTAGAAGCTCAAACTTTCCAATGGTGGTAATGGTGTAAAATAAGTAACTTTTGTAACTGAAGAAAAATACTAAATCGTCTGCTCCTGTTTTTTTATAGTGAAAAAAATACCATTTGTCAGCGGTGGATCATCTTAAATGGTTACTTCCTCGATCGGTACAATAGATCGCCCCGTGAAATGTTAATATAAAACAACCCACGCACTCTGATTTCAATAATTGACCGATTTCCATTTAGTTTTCAAATATTTGTTGCTTGGTAAATTTTAAATGATAATATATTAAATTGATCTAATTTGAACATATTGAACCTTTTGAATTTTCGTTGATAAACTGTACACAAATCATCGAAGCTACCCTAAATTTATAATGGCGAAGATACTGCTCCGATAGGAGCGCGAAAGGTCGTGAAAGATAGCACAATAAAACCTACGTACTCTGATTTCAATAATTGACCGATTGCCATTTATTTAGTTTTCAAATATTAATTTTCTATTGATTGAGTTTGTACATATGGAAACTTTTAAAGCTCAAGTACAAGTGTTAACAAATTATCGAAGCAAGGACGTATATGACTTATAAATCCTTGATCGAAGGTACCCAATATATCATGGCGAAGAGATAGTGCCGATCAAGCTGTGATAGGTAGCATAATTTGATATCTAATTAACGGAAAGTGATTTGCAACTGCTATAATCACAGGTGTCATACTGTCATCAGGTGAACCGTCGGCCAGAACACCTGGCCACCGCCCCAGGTCATCGCCTCACTTAACTCAACGGGGGTCTATTTACCTGTGTTTGAGTCTCGAAGGCTATACAGTAAGTTTGTAAACTAGATAATATTTTTCTAATCTTAATTTTCCCAAACAGCTTTATTTATAATGCATGGAACCATATTGAAATAAAAGTCAATTCCAAGTGAAATGTAAATATTCCGCTTTACCAGAGATTTGAATATAACTTATTTAAATATCTTGCTTTACCAAGCAATTTTTTTTTACTAAATCCGAATTGAATTTCCAGGGTTTAACTCATTAAAATTTATATGTGTCGTATTTTTCATTCTAACGAATCAAGAAAAGTTTTTATAATATGTCATTAATCACCAAAATTTACCAACATTTTGATAATTATACTTACAGAATTTTCAATGCATAGGTTTTAACAGAAATATATATAATATGTATATATGTTTCTGGTTTTAATTTTACAATTTTTCATAAAAAATGGAAATCGGTCAATTATTGAAATCAGAGTACGTGGGTTTTATTATATTAATATTTCACGGGGCGATCTATTGTACCGATCGAGGAAGTAACCATGCCGGAATCAGGAAATCACAGTAAACATTACGTTTATTTATATAATAAGTTTAACACCTCTACAATTATGAAAAAGTAATGGATTATTCAAATAAATTACATTTTCAATAAAGAGCAAACTGCAGGCTATTTGGGTTTTTTTTCTGCTCATCTCCTGAATTAGAACCTAGATCGCTTCATCGGACGAAGCGTAGTTTCAATATGGCGTCGTTAGACTGTACTCGACTGAAAATTTGGACACGCGATGCACTCTGGGATAGCTTCCGCTGCGGGCGTCGTTAAGTAAGGCTATGAGCAGAGATTTAAATAGTATATATATAATACTATTTAAATCTCTGCTATGAGGTACCTTCTTATCCCTACTATTTAAATCTCTGATGAGATGAGCGTCTCTAATGCAACAGTAAAAAAAGCTATGAGATACTTTTCGATGTTTATTGTTTTGTATATATAGTCAAATATGCCGTACACAGCTTCATGGGCTAACACTATGATAACTCGCCTCCAGCTATTATTAGTGCGCAGACGCACGGCTTGGTCTCGCGGTAACCGTTCATCCGTTTACGATAACAATAGGTGGGTAGGTGATATCGCGAGAACAGCCCTAGTTACTTATCCCAATTACTATTTAAATCTCTGTGTAAACCAAGAATTTTTAAGTGTAAATAAATATGACATTATACAACAATTGCAAGATACAAGATACAAGATACAAGAAACTTTATTTAGTGTCGAATATATAAAACATGGTAACATAAGCTCGTTCGAGCTTGTATTTCGACAAAACAAAGTATATTGTATATATAACAGAAATTAAAACTAAAGCATCACAGTTGTCAGTAATTTTAAGTACAGGCACTACATAAGCTATCACAGAATTTTTCACAAATTATATTAAAAGGGGTGACAACACAAGCAACAAAGCAAACCAAAATCAAAATAAAAAATAAAATAAAGACATAAAGACATGTGTTACACCACAGGATGAAGGGAGACATTAAGAACAAAGTTTACACTTACAGTCCGGGCCGTCCCACTTACGGAGCAGCCTCCGAAACTCTGCATAGTTTTCAACCTTACGCAGGTGGTGTTAACTCTGGGTAGGTTTGCTTTGTTTTCAGATCTGAAATTATAAGTGTTTTCTTGTTTTTTAATAAGGTTACGTATGTAGTCAGGAGCAATATTGTTAAAAATTTTAAAAACCTCACAGGCCATCATTTTCATCCTGTGGACATGTAAAAAAGACAAATTTGATCCGGCTAGCAGTTCTTTAAGGTTAGAGGTGTGGTCATTATGAATGAATCGCAAGCCCCTCTCTTGCACTCGTTCGATTTTTCTAGTTGCCGAAATACTGCAGAAATGCCAAATAAGGGGACAATAGTCAAAGTTTGATAAAACAAAACATTTGTAAATTAAATTTTGGTTGCTTTTAGGTAAAAAAATGTCCGATCCTTTTCAGAACTGCTAGTTGCTTAGATGCTTTCCTGCATATAATCTGAAATATGTTTATCAAATTTTAAAAGATGGTCGATTTCGATACCTAAAAGTTTAACACTATCTTCACAAACAATTTCAGTGTTAGAGATATTAAAATGTTTCACATGTTTTCTTACCAGAGAGATAGCCTGAAATTTCTCTGGATTTGCCTTCATTCCATTTATGTCAAACCACTTAATTAAAACACTGGCTTCATCTTCTTAAAACTTTTTAAGATTGTTTATATTACAATTACAAGATGGGCCATCGTTAACTTACCTGTTATCTTACTTTTGACACCTGACGAGAGCTAATCGCGTGACAGGTCACTAAACACCTTTCTTACGTAATCTGGTTAGCCCCCTCATTAGTCTCGGTTGAATACGCGTTTTAGTTACTGCAGTAATACAGGTATAGAGATGTACGCAGCACGACATTGACAATTCGAAGTATTTTGTTTTTTAATACTGGATATTCGGATTAGAAATAGACATCTTCAGTCTCATTTTTTTCGTCTGACCCGTGCATGATTTATTTTTCAATTAAAGACACTAATTATTGAACTTGAGCAAAATATCAACAAGTCGTCGGATGTGATGTATTATATGAAAGCTGAATGCATTTCGTCAAAAAACAAATGGATCGATTTCAGTTATAATGCAGTTAAAGGTAGGTTTCGCCCAATGAAATATAAAGACTACGAAATTGAAATTTATCCTATACATAGATATAATCTTCAGATCATTTTCAATGCATACAGCGAACGATATGGGTGGTCAGTTGCCTAGCTTGACCAGGAAAATACTCCTCTAAAAATAGAGCGAAGTCAAGCTTTACATAGAACATGACGTATTTTTTCCAAAACGAGGCCGCAGCAACAAACGGAAGCGTGCAACAAAATGTCAAATAGAAGTGACAGTCTTGCCACGGCATGTTTAGTTAAAAAACAACAACAAATCGAAGTGCGAGGGACTGTTTATACATATCATATAATCTAAAACACTTCATGTTACTTACATACGCTCGCTAACTTTGTACACCAAATATACATGTAGTTAGTCTGCGGTTGTTTGTGCGCTGGCATATGTGTTGAAATTTAACTCACCACGTGCAATGCCGTTACACGAGTCCTAACAGATCCCGGCAAGTTCCGCTTGAGATGTGGCTTCTGTTTCTTCTATTGCTACATGCCATCTCTGAATTCGATTCCCTTTAGATATCCTAGGGTGCTACCGAATCCATTATAATTTCCTCCACTTTGTTGCCGATTCAGATATATTTTTTTCATCTCACACACTTTCGTTCAGCCATTTTGTTTACTTAAGTGCGTGACAATGCGCATGCGCCAAACTTCGACAGACACAATCCATCGCAGCTTCATTTGCATATTATTTTGTCTGACGGACACCGTAATAAATCAAGGATTTCCTTCAATTTTGGATTCAAGACACATTTGTTCAATCTCAAACACATAAAGAAATTAAATTGAGATATTTTAATATGTTTTTTCACCTTTTCTTTCGCTTATCGAATTTCACAAAAAAAAATATTTATTTGGTTTGGCGAAACCTACCTTTAAAAGATGCATTTACATATGACGCAAAAAAATCTGTTTGAATCATACCTTAATTTGTATTGACAGGCCTAGGTTATATGAAAAAGTCAGAAATTTATAAAGCGAGTTTGACCAGTAGTCATTCAACGACACGAGACGGGTTTTGGATAACATAATCAAGAATCCTTGGTATAATAATGATGTATATGTGGTTTCTACAACGTACGTGGATTATTATGTACATTTTATTGTGTATAATTATGCAGTAATCGCGCAGAGATGTTCATTTATCTACGAGAGGTACATCAATATATGCATGGTATAAATCCCTATTTTCAAGCGTATTCCAAACTCATATCTGTCTGTGATTGAGGATAATATTAATTAGGTATCGAACATTTACACTGGTATTTGTGTATTTAAAATCGATATTTACCAACAGATAGTTTTTATTAGATGGCAGACACCGAAAATAGCCACTCTACCTTATGCGAGTAGAGTAGGGCCCGTTGTCCTCGTGACGTCACAGGTCAGGGGTCCCGAATCGGGGTCAATGGCGTGGGGCTTCAGGTGTGTTTTAGAGAATAGTCGCATTATCTCCAATACCGTAACCGCTATGACGCTCGCACTTTCTCCATTCTAAATTTTATCCAATAGCGCATTTATCAATTTATATACCAAACCATTCCGTGTACACTTTAAAACTGTAGTATGTACATGTAGTATCTACATCCGGTGTCGTTTCTAAGTAGATAAGAGTTATCTCCCTTCACCATATTCACTTCCGTCACATAACATTCGTGAAAATGTCTTATTTCAGAACTCCTGATACGGCTAGATAATGCCTATTCTGCTTGTGATATTGTTGGTTTCTGTTGTAAGATAATTAACGTAAGTATTAATCAGAAAGTAAACATATCACCCATCAGTTTTTTCAGTCACAACCGAGGCAGTATATCATATAAATACGATAACCAAGTTTGTTTACTTTCTAATTTTCTCACGAGAACTGGAATAGGCCTAACTTGTACTACAGTATATATTGTCCTTCATAAATCTTTTTGATGTGTGTCATGTCAATGTGCTCTCTGGGCAGATAATTCAGTTAAAAAATCTGGTTCTCGTTTTACTTCAACACAATTACAATGTTATAAAACAACGAGACATTTTTGAAACTGTCGGCAAAATAACGTCTGATATGAAAACGGCTGCTCAGTCAACTCTTATCTTGTCTTTTTAATTATATTTGTATAAATCTGAGCTTAAAAGAACGCTAAGAGATTAAAATATTGTCACAGAAATTAGGAGTCAAGAAAAAATTATGTACATGCAATTATTGAGCTATTGGTGTTTTATACTTGATGAAGTTATAATCTATCACTTATATGGAATCATCAGATCTGCTGTTGTACTGTACAATGTTCATATACCCTTTTCTCTCTGGTTTTTTTTCTAGATTCATTAAGACACGTGCACCCAAACGCATAATGTAAGATTAAATTACTGACAATTTGATCATCCAGAGGTTTGTTAATTATATACCGCATTTTACCATGGGGACGGGAGGTTCCTTCCTGAGGAACAATGAAGATGATGATATCCTGGGCACGGATCTTGACGGAAGTAGTCATGGCGTCATCAAGAGAATCCCCATCGAAATGAAGCCCCGAGGGAAACTCGGGCTTCGTAGTGGTGCCAGTAAAAAACCAAAAGGAGGCAGTCTCCGTTCAGCTCTGTCCATAGATTTGGAAAATCCAGAGGCAGAAAAAATACGGAAAGATTTTGAGATGTACAGGTACATAAAATTCATATTTAAAGAATTGAGATATGCAGATTCATGCATTTGGAAAAGAAACAGTGTTTATGAATGTTGATCCAATATATATTCACAGCCAATATTTCCTAACCTGAATTTCAGGTCAAGATATCTTGACCTGAAATTTTGGTCAAGTTCAGGTCAAAATTTCTTCACCTGAAATTCTGGTCAATATCTGGTCAATATCAGGTCAAGAAATCTTGATCAGAATTTCATGTAAATTTGAGGTTAGGAAATATTGGCTGTGTTCTAGGACTGCACATTAAAAAAAAAGAAAAGAAACAGTTTTCAAAAATGGCAGAATCCATTAGAGGTCTTATAATTGCTGTTCGAATGTACATGTTTCATCTTCCCCCATGTTATGCTTCAAATGTTGAATCAATCTTTAAAAAAAATCTGATATGGGCCAGTTTTTAATGTACATAATATTAATTATAAATGTGTTATATATTATCTACTGAAGTGGAAAAGAAATATAATGTGAATACATATCCTTGCATTGTAATGGTGTTGCTTGTTCTAGAATGAGTATTTTCAAGGGCTGTGAATGAGGGTACATTAGTCAAAAACCAAATTTAACCTGATGAACAACAGAAAGTTTTTCCCATGATGGATTTATAACTCGTCTCTGTCCTTGATAGAGGGAAAGGTTGGGGTAATATCAATGTTTCTGCATGATATGGGGCCAATAATAAACATCATTTTCATTTTCTTCATGTTTTTGCCCTTAGCAGTGAAACAATTTGAAGTTTTTTTTTTGTACTTTTGTGTCGTATTATTTTCTATCTATTACTGCATCAAATGATTACCGGTATTTCAGATTGAACAAAGAAAATGACATCGCAAATATGCAAAGGAAAGAACAACGACTGACAATAGAAAACAAGAGGTTACGAGCCGAGCTACTGGTGCTACAGAAAACCTGTGCCAATCTAAGAACGGAGAGGGATGGTGCTTTAGACGCGGAGCAGCAGGCTTTGGCGAGGTCTGGAGCATTTGAACAGGACAGAGATAAAGTACAGCGTCAATTTAAAGTGAGTTTAAGGGCATCGAAGAATTCAAAGCTTTGCTTCTTATGAAATGTAAACACAGTTGTATGTGGAAATCAAATTGAAGGTCTAAGTACTGATTGGTAGGAGAATAGGGTATTTTTAATAATATAAATGTTGTTTGTGATGCCATACAGGCTATCAAGGTTGATGAAAAATGACAACACATTAACTGAAGTTAAGGGGGGTGGGGGTGTTACTAATTCAAAACCCTTAGCTTGCCCCTGTATTTCAAATTTATAGATACCCCCTTTTGTTATTGATTAATGATTGGATTTGTTTGTTTGGATAAGCCTTATTCCTTTGAACATTTTTCCTTAGTTTTCTGGCATCTACAAAAACTTGAAAATATAAAAAAAAAACATAGACTTAGCAACCATTTTATTCATATGATTATGCTTCCCTACTTATCAAAATTATCTCTGTTTTTCAGATTTTTAGAGAAAATCAAGAATATGAAATCCAGAATTTATTACGTGCCAAAAGAGAGTTAGAAAATAAATTATCCAAATTGACCCATGGCTATGCTGATGATGCAGACACAGCTTCCAATAGTGACTTCATGGAACCTGCAATGGGTAAGGTTATTTGGCTGTTTTCATAAATATATATATATATACATGGTGATTATTTAGTGATACATAATGTTGTTTTAGTAATGGAGGAAACAGATTTGTTTGTGTATGTTGCCATTGGTAACTTTGACAATCTGTGCTTAGTCACAATTGTTTGTGTATGTGTCACAACTTTCTGTTTAATTCACCATATTATGTATTTAAACTCTGAAAACATGTGAATTCCATCCCCACTGTTTGTGAACATGTCACTTTTGGTAACCTTAGTATCTGGTTGTTTTGTCATCACTATTGCTGTATATGTCACTATTTTCTGTGTATTTTACTACAGGTAACCATGGTGACTGGTGAATTAAATCACCATTATTCGTGCTTATGTCACTGCTTTCTGTGCTCATATCACTGCTTTTTGTGTATTTTACTACAGGTAACCCTGGAGACTGGTGGACTGCATTGGAGAGTGAACCATCCCTTGGCAGTACAATACAGCTTCACCAGCCAACAATCAAAGGTCCAGAGTTTGCTCACAGCATGATGGACACAGACGGACCATTTACAAATGTTAATAGAGGTATGAATTACCTTGGACCTGAAAGAGAAAATTCTTCTCTTTTGTATCACTGTATTAATACAGGGTTTAGAGATTCCATAAAAGTGAAGTAAAATTATTGATGAATGTGACGTCACAGAAATCATCTAAATTACTGGAATGTGGGACTGGTTGATGGTAAATCATTCTTCATCCACATTGCTTTGATATCTCAAAATCAATATTTGAATATTTTGTGAACATGGTGACTGAAGTGCATGTGAATACTATCTGTTAGAAAGTATTGTAAAATTATAAGAGGGCCTCTTAACTTACTGTCTTTTGAATTTGATGTTATTGCTAATTTGATGTTATTTCAAAATAAATTGTAGTTGCCCTTACATTATCAGTTATTTGATGCTGTAAGTTGTATATATTATATTTCCAGAGGACTGGAGTTCTGTGTTAGCTAATCTTACACAGATGGTTCCGGTGATTCCAGAACATTCCCTCAGCCCGGTTCTCCGGGTCTATGTCTCAGCCCCGCGGGACTCCCATGTCGAAGTGGAGATTCTCAACAAGGTAATATATGATGATAGTTATCAACAGATTTAGCTTAGACATTCTACACAATATATGTAAGCAGATTGATAAATGACTCCATAATACCTTTATACACTTGATGTCTCCAATGCTGGCCAGACCCTCATTAGGTTGATCCTCCATAAACATTTCTGTGCTTTCCACAGCATCCTCCAGAGGTGCTCCAGCTTGGTTGATCAGGCCCAAACAGGGACCGGTTGGCTATCGCTTCTGCTTGATGTGATTGAATGTAATTGCCATAACTACTGCATCTTTTTCCTCACCACGTTCAGATTCATTCTTTAAAAGTTCTGAATATTTTATATTATATTTCTGTATTTTAACTTTATGTATGTAAATGTAAATTAATCATAATTTACATAACAATGCTCTAAGAAGAAAAGCATTATTCCCTTTAGTGATGTTCATGAATATGTATAGAGCGGTTTTAATTTAAAATCTGTTGTATTCAGCTTGAATTCCTTCTCTTTTTTAAAGTCAAACATTTCATGATGTAAGATTTAAATTTGAATTCTATTTACAGGAATACATGCCAAAATTGTCCAGTATTTGTGAGGCAGAAGGTCGCTGTCTAGCTTTAGTTCACCTTGTCTTTGATGAGAACAACCCACCGTCTACGCAGGTAAGGATGATATGAAATCAAACTGAAGTCTCCTTTTAAATTAGAATGTCTTCACTTATTGTAAAACAACTTTTAAATACAATCAAACCTGTCTATGAAGGCAATGTGATGGACAAAGCTGTATGCAAGTGGTTTTTAAACAAATTGTGTTTACATTGGCCCTTTGGGATTCTTAGAAAGTGGTCTTATTAAGCAGGTGGTCTTTTTACAGAGGTGGTTACTAAGACAGGTTTTACTGTTATAGTATTATTTTACATTCTCCTTAATGATTTTACTTGTATAATGTAATAGGAGAGAAAATTTGGTGGCAAAGCTAAGACTCGAACCCATGACCCTAAAACACTAGACAAATGCTCTACTGATTAGTCCAATCCTGCTTTACTAAAAATAACAAATACTACTTAAATGTTTAATAAAAGAAAGTGTTACTGTTGATATTTTCATTTTATGATTGTGTGTTAAATTTTGAATTGTTTACAGATTGACCTCCATATGAGTACCAGACAAAAACAGATCGCAAAGTCTTCCATATTTTTAGCATTCCTTGGAGAAGCAACTGACAGGTATACTCCCAGTAAAGTAACATTTTTATCTCAATCTTTGTTTACTTAACAGAAGGCAAACTCAAGTCTCCGTATCAATATAAAATAGGGAAGAGTATTCAAAATGCTAAACTATTTATGAACCACATTCAACAATTATCAGACGGTTTGTCTTGAAATAAAATTTGTGAAGATTTGGATATAATTTGAAATAATACAATGAATTGATTAATATGCACTAATTAAAGTGTTTATATTTGTGTGTAATGAAGGAAATGAATTTTGAAATATAAAATATTGTGTTGCTTACATACATGTATGAATTTGAACTATTTTAGAAGCATACGGTCAACTAGAAATTTTGTAAGTCAGAACAGAGCTGAGATATTTTCATTTGAGTAAAATTTGTATAAAAATGCTATAAAATGTTACAATTGACTTCTGTACTCCCAGGTTTACATCGATGGAGTACAAACATGGATTCTTTGACAATCCAACATGGCGGTCATCAGTGTTCTGTTTTCGAGAATCCAAAGGGTAAAGAAGAACAGTTAATTACTTATCATAAAACAGTACATGAAATGAAAGAAAAGATTTCCATTGAATGGGACCTAGCTGTCTTCAAATTTACTAATTAAAAACAGAAATAGCAAAGCTTTTAATTAGCTGAGAACCAAATAATCATAGTGTCTTTCTTTTTTATCCTAAGATGTATTTTAAAAAATAACCCAATGTTTGAGCTACTGTGTACAATGTAACAGTTTTTAATAACACTTGAGTTTTCCCATGCCTATTCCTAACAGTTAAAAAATGAATCAAATGAATTTATCATTTGATGAGAAACAAACTTAAGGCACTTCAACAGCTTATTGCAAACAGTTCAATTTGTTTTTGTTATTTCAAAGAAAGTCATTAAATCAACAGAGCTAACAATGTACAGAAGTTTCTAGAATTGATTGCTTCATATATTTTCTTTCAAAACTTGTGTTGGATACAACTAATTAAGCCATTTTAATTACAAAGCATGTAAGATATTTATACTAGCCTGGCTTATATTGCTGTATGTACAGAAGCAGAACAAGCCAGAATGAGGCTAAGGAGCTGAAGGCCAAGGTCAGGGAGATGGGCTGTGCCAAGGTCGTTGATGGCTACATTGTACCCAGTAGAGGTGTGGAACAGGCCAGTGCTGAACTTGAGAAAATCCTAAAAGGGGCAAGTACAAAATATAGATTTCCTTCCTTTTAAGATTAACAATATTACTCTAAGACTAAACGCTAAGGTTGGTGATGCTATGCTTCAATTTCCCGACCTGAGACAGGACAGGTACATTCATGTTTTAACATTTTCTAGTTGTAAATTTGATGTTTAAGTTTTAAAAAGAAAGCATTTATTTCATGAGGTTTAAATTGATTTCCAATTGAAGATTCACACTTTGCCTAAATTTGATAAAAAATAGTGCTATTTAAATGTTTTGTCTTTTCTTATTAGGAACTTGGTGTAGGCAACAAGCTGGAGAAACAGGAAGAGGAGGACAATGGCTTAATAGAAGGAGAGGGACCAGAACAACTTTGTGGGGGCGCCATCTTTGATATCCACGGTGACCTCGAACAAATGGAGGCAATAAACTTTGCCAAGCGTTCAAGTTGTGAGCTTGGCTTTGAAAAAGTGAGTTTTGGGCCAAAATCCAATAGTTATTACATGTGTATAAGAAATAACAAACCCAATTGCAACAAATTTTATAGTATGTTTGCTAGCTCTTAAGAATTTCATTCAATAAAAATGTTGTTGACTAATTCATAAAATTTTTTAATAGCACTATGAGAGATTAAACGGCCATGTTCTGTCTGCTGGACCACTACCTCCATTGTTGATGACGGGATCGTCAGGAACTGGACGTTCACTTCTCCTCGCCAAGTGGTAAGATCACAAATATTGTGGTGTCCTGACAATAATTAATTGACATCTAAATTATACTCTCTTACTCTTTCCCAAAACATTCTATTACTGTGCATGTTCTACATATTACTGTAATACAACTTTCTATAGCGTGTGATTTACTTTCACAAATTTTGCGATCCAAGTACACAAGTTGATCTTCCCAAAGTAGCATCCACATCATTTATATTGATAAAAAATCTCATTTAAATAAAGCTGGTTCTTGAATTTTTAAAAATATAGGTGGGGATCTTATTAACAGGAGGGGTCTTACTTGTGGTCAAATATGGTAAATGTATTTGTAAATATGGGTAGGCTAACTAACAGACAAAGGTGGGGTTATTAGCAGGCAAAACCTGTGTTTGTTTTCAAACAAAAATGGGCTTATTTGTAGAAATAAGTGCCTTATTTACAAACATGACTTTATACCAGGTCATTATTGGGTTTATACAGGATACAGCTACAACAGGAGAAGGTTCCCAGTAGTTTGGTTCTCTATCACTTCGTCGGTAGTAACTCATCAGTCAGTGCTGATGCTGTCAACATGATTCGCAGACTGACCGCTCAGGTAAGATTAAAATTGTTAGCATTTTTCATTCGACCGTAGTAGTGAGAAGCAATGGCTGTACATGCTATAACAAACTCACAACCAGATAAAAACTGTCAATGGTATCATTAGAGTCATGGTCAATTTTACTTCTGGTATTCATACTTATTCTTTATACTTCAAGCTTACCAATGAGGGTACATGCGATATTGCTTAGCTCATGATCAATTATAGAGACCGCAGAACCAAATGATTTCCCTATATATAACAATATTTTAACATTTGCCACTGTTCAGGTTAAATAGAGTTTTCAAGTCTGGTCACCAGTCACTAATTTTTAAGAATGGCATCTTGCTTACCTGTGAATAAAAAGAAATTAAGATCTACCATTTTGCTAAACTTTCATGTGGGGGTGCCATCTTTTGTTGAATTCTGCACCAAAAATTGACCAAAATATTCATGAAATTCCAATATTGATTACCTCCTCTTGTCAGAAGCACACTTGACAGAATTTTAAAATTTCTTTACATATTTTACATCTACAATGTATTAACCAACCCACAGATTAAATATTAATCATTTTGAAACTGATGCGCCCTGAATACCCAATCAGCAGGCTTCAATACATTCATATCTCTATGAAATCTTGTGCCCACAAGGGGATTTCCAGGAATCTATTTTTGGTTTAATTCTGCAGTCCCTAAAATGACAATTATTCTGTGTTTTATCCCTATTTTTGCGAGTCATATTTTAGACAATATCACTTAAACAAATGATTTGGTGTGCATTTGGTCCAGTCTAGTTCTGTGCCATCCTGCCTTTATACAATAAAATCAGGAGCATTTATATCCTGCAGACATTCCTAATTTAAGTGTATCTGGCTTCTATTCTAGCTGATGCAGCAAGTTAATTCACCTCCTGCCTTGACTTGTGACCCTGGACGACTTGTAGAAGAGTTTCCAAGATGGTTGGAGAAAGTGTCCGCTAAGACAGTGGGCGGTGTCATACTAGTGATGGACTCCATAGACAGATTCCAGGTATGATGTTAGAGAAATATGTGGTTTACTCAAAAGATCTACAAGAATCTTCAGAAACTTATGATTCAACAACTAAGTACAACTGCTTTATCACCTTTCAGTTTGTCAGTAATATTACGCTAATTGTTGAAAATGAAAATTTGAACTGACTCAACAAAAAATCAACATCATGTCAAACGCATGTTGCCAATTAATTTTAATGACCAGAAGGTTGTTTTAAGTATTGATAAATAATAGAGATGTTTGATTTTGTTAATAAAGAGTGTTTGGAAACCTTTTAGATAAAGATGCAAAATTTTCAGATATTTTTTGCAAAACAATTTTTTTTTTCATGAAATAAAATTGAAAATATGCAAGAGCACACTAATCTAAGAATAGATTCGTAAAAATGCAATGATAATTAACCTGTTTTTTCTGTAATGTTTAAAAATTCTCATTGTTTGTTTCCACAGCAAGCAGAAGTCCATCTGAAGTGGTTATTAGATCCCCTCCCTGTGGACACGAGGGTGATCGTGTCCGTTACTGACGAGACCTGCCCACAGGCGTGGAGGTACTATTCACAAATACATTGTGTTGATGTACTGTATATAAATGGTTATTTTGTGGGTCAAAATGTTCATGATTCGGTTCCAATACTAGGAATTTTTATTTTCATGAATCAAAGTTTTGTGATTTGGCTTAAAAAATATTCAACTATTTCATTAAAAATACATTAAATTTACAGATCAAATCTTGGTGACCATGACGATAAGCAGCAAAATTGTAAAAATTTAATCCCATAACCCGAAATCTTGTAGTTTGTTTATTATGTCATTTTAGACCAAATATACGTGTTATTGATAACAGAATCAATATTGACATTGTTATAATTCCTTTTGTACAGAGATCAATCATGATTAATATGAAATTGCAGATTGTCTTAATAAATTAGTTTACACCATTATTTTTGAAGGATTACAGGACAATATCCAGCATCTTGTCTTTTAATGGAATGTTATCTCCCCTTAGATCTTGGCCAACTCTACAGGTGGAGCCACTGAGTAACAAGAATGTGAAGGAGTTGATCCATGCTGAACTAGCTATACAAAATACTCAGATTAGTCAGGAGGAAGAGACGTTGATCCTCACCCACTGTCGTACGGCGCCAACGTGTTGTCCTCTGTATGTCATGGTGTTAGCTCGTCATATAGCCAGGTAAGTTGGCCGGAGTTACATAATTTACACATGCTCCGTTATCGTTATACGCTCATAACCTCAACATTATAAATTCTATTCCTTAAATATAGCCAGGTAGGTCAACTCTATGTCATGGTGGTATCGCGATTCCCAAGCAGGTATACATATCCCTTTCATATTATTCTGCTAGCTTTCATTATAATTCAAATTTCAACATTGTTTGAAATTTTCTGTTTACTATAGCTTTATTACATCAATGCAACAACAGTATTTTGTGTTTCCATTAGTCTAAGATAAAATCATGTACAAATTAAATATATTTTACATGCAAATTTGAAAGGGTGTAAAATCATTTCAATTAAATAAAAAATGTAAAATACATATTGATTCTAGTTATTGCTTCTTTGTCAATCTGCTATTCCCATGATCAGTTTATACAATGTTCTCCAAAAGTATTAAAGTGAACAGTCGGGCATGGATGGCTAAAGTCGGTAAAAATGGTTTGAATATATCCAGTATAATTTCTTATGAAATGGAAAAATAAAATCTCTCTGCGTACGAAGAAATTAATTTAAAGTATGGGAATTCTAAAACGTGCTCCCGGCTCACTATGTCCGTGGTTACATTTCCACGCAGCCTCGCTTTCAATGCTTTCAACTTTTCTTTACTTTAATGGTCAGAACTGGGAAACTAAGCAGAACTTGACCGTCGTATTAATATGTGAGAACTTTTGGAAGGCCAATGAACGCATTTAGACTGGTTTTCTTTGCCCGACTATTCACTTTAAGTGCAGTTTTTATGTATATTCCAGTTATGCTAAAAATGAAGGTAAAGTAGGCCGCCATCTTGACGTAATGTTAACATGTCCAGACTGTGTCAGTCTGTATAGTAAGGTTCTCGACCTCGTCAGGGTGTCACTCGAATCACATGATACACGCGGCTTCCTAAAAACAGTAAGTAGTGCACTGAATAACAATAGTTTACTGTGAATTTCAAAGCAAATTGCTATTCTGAAAAACAAATATACTAAGTAATTATAGATGTTTAATTCATTTGAAAAAAATAATGGATATAGTAAGTGCTGTGTCATAAACTATTGATATTTTCAATTGTACAATAGTCCGAAGATCGCACTAAACCTAAGAAAAAATTTAAAAGTGTACCCATAAAATCTTCATATTATACTAACTAGTTTGATGTTTGAAAACATTAAGTGTTGATTTATGCCTCATAAAATAACTGATACATCCTCAACAGATTTTGCGGTACATCTATGTGAGCCGGAGTGGATTGAACGAGATAGAACTTCTGTACCTTGTTCAGGGCCTTACCTGGAACTTCCTGGCATTGTTCACAGAAGTCCTGGTGGATTTACTAGTCCTCAAGTTCCAGGGCGGCTTGTTGTCCTTCGCTCATGAACAGGTAATGTTATATGACTGTTTTCAAGAGAGAACCCTCTACTTAGTATTAGATATAGACATTCTAACCTGTATATAACGACCACTAAAAGGGAGGCAGAAAAACTGTCAATATGGACAGGTTGTCATTGCCAGCCATCAAGTCTAAAATGAAACAGAAATCACACATCTGCTATTACATGTTCATCTATTTATTACTTGCTCAAAATAAATTTTGCTCTTAAATTTTATTACGCCTAAAATATATAGTCACAACTTCCTGTTTTCTTTGTTTAATCACTCACCAAAAAAATATATTCACAAGTGTTTTCCTTGCATTATCCCTCGCCAAAAATTATAGTCACAATTGTTTTCCTTGTATAATCCCTTGCCAAAAAAAGATAGTCATAAGCGTTTTTCTTGTTTAATCCCTGATTAGGTAGAGAAAGCTATACAGGACTACTGTTTTAAGAGTGGATACACCTACTATTTCATATTTATTACCTGCACAAAATATATTTTACAAAATATATTTTGTGCTGCAATTTGATTACGTCAAAAAATATAGTCCTTGTTGAATCCCTGTTTAGGTAGAGAAAGCTGTACAGGACTACTGTTTTGGTAAGGAGGAGGGGAAACTGGTACCACAGCTAAACAGGACCTTATACAAATACTTCATACAATTCCAAAGGTAAATATATAATTCTGTTTTGATAGCAATCTTTTATTGTTATAAGGGCAAGTCTGCAGTTGTTTGTGGCCAAATACGCTTCACATTAATTAAAAAACACTAACTTCAGTCATCTTGAATAGCTTACACATGCAGTGTCCAATTTGTGTATACATGGCAGACTTATACTTAATAGTAGAAAAAAAATCTAAATACAAAACAAAATGTACATAAATGACAGAGTTTTGCCGAAAATCATATCCAGGAGTAGTGCTTTAATATGATGGTTAACGTTATTTGCAGGGCTCAGGGGTCATTCTATGTACTGGTACATAATTGATGCTATATCAACACAGCTTGTTATTAATTTGTGATATTATTAATAAGAAATTGATCAAACACTGTTTTTCAGCCTAATACACCAGTACACCATTGATGCCTTATTAAGACATTTTAATGCTTGTCAATAATAAATATTTGATCAACCATTGTATTTCAGTCAGGGAAGTTTACGTGTCGAGTATCAGATGAACTCCCTGGCTCATCCGACAGACAGGGGACAAGGACAGTCTAGAGAAATGTATACTCAACCTTTGTTTATTCCAGCGGTTCTATGCCAGGTAAGTGACCTACAGGATCTGGACAAAGAATTACTGTTGTCCTGAAACTGTAATTTCAATCCTTGAAAAAACTTCTTTGCATCTTATAAACAGACGTTTATCTGTAGAGCAGTGACTTAATCAGATGTAAGCAAATGATTACAACTGCTATTGACTTGTCTTTAGTTTAGATCCTTGTCTATAACAACATAATTTTATATGACATTTTACCTCCTTAATTAAAGCCTGGCTAATCCTTCTTAAATTATTAAGATAGTACATGTAATTTAAACCTGTATAATCTGGAAACTCTGGCTATATCGGCCAAATATGCTGGTCCCAGTGGCGTTTGGTTCAGATAAGTTATACTGTATTATCATAAATCCTAAAGGAGTGAGTCCAACATGATGTTCAAAAAGCTGATGACTTTATAGGAGAGTTATTTATATATGTTGCCTCGAAAGGAGCATGTAAGCAATTCTGCTATATCATCAGGTTTTTGAACAAAATTGTCATGTTGGACTCACTTGTTTATGATTTATACCTGGATTCTTAGTGAGGTCTCTGTATTCGCCTGGATCCACGACTGGTTCTATCAGGAATGTCTACAATTTCAGCATCCTAGGACATTGCGCCTCCACCCCCATGAGTGCCTACATTATTATGTTTTGTTTTATAACTATGGATATTGTTATCTTTTACAGAGGACGTTGTGCTGAACTGATCAGTTACTGGCAGTTTATCGCCTCAGACAAAAACAGTATGGCTCAGGCTTATTTCCAGGCCACGCGTAGTATGGAGGCTAGTAAGTAACTGTTATGTAGTTCAAAATACTGTGGTCTGGAAACTCAATGACATCACAGGAGGATATCATAACTAAATGCCCCCCTCTTTGGATTATTGCAACTCAATTTGACATTTAGATTCTTTTAATATAGATTTAATTGCTGCAGTTATGTGATAAATTGTGTTGATTTCACAAGAGATTTAATGAAACTTGTCTTGATGTTTTTAAGTTTTGCTTGTCAAGGCTCATAAAGTCCTCATATAATATGAACACTAATATAAGATCCAATTCATTACATATCAGCAATCATTATGATGCTGTGTGTTATTCAAATGAAGGGAATCTAATTTAAAATATGCTTAACCTGTTTATTTTTCAGAATTTTTTGAAAGCCAAATTGAATATAATGGTTACTCTCAACAAAAACAAGACCCGTTTTAAAACTAAGAGCAATTGCGGTGGACTTGCATTATCTTACACTACAATGTAAAAGTGAAGAGCTTTTACTGTTTTAGGGGTTCTGATATTTTAGATACAGACGCGTAGTACTTAGTTATTCATTCTAAACAGTTACAGTTAACTTAAGGTTTTCTGAATCACTCTCTGACAATGTGCTATGTAATATCATTGTTATTTTAGCCTTTAATCAAAGACCACAAGTTTTGTCGCTGTATTTATTTTGGTAATAAGAACAATTTAACTGTTTCAGCGGTGGCCAACACAACGGCATGTGACACCTCCCACGGATCGCTGATTATGTACGAGTCCCAAGGCAGATTCCTCAGAATCTTGGCCTTCTCAGTCAGGTATGAATAGTATTTATCGAAGTAATATTCATCTCAACTAGGTTTTCCCCTCAATTCTCCCATCTAATTTTATGATGAACTTGTCAGTGACAAATTGACCTAGATATCTGATTTCGGCCTGTGACATACTGGAAATACAGTGATACCTACTTTTAAGGCCTTGGAGGTCAAATACATATAAATGGAAATCCTCAAAACAAACTTCTCAGTTATCCGTTGAAAACCTGATAAGAGTATTAGAAAATGGCCTCTGTTCAATGTTCAATTTTGTTCAATGAAATGACCTATTTTGTAAAATATATCCAAACCTGACCAAATTCATTTCAGAAAAGTCAGTTTTGATTTATTAATACCTTAATTTTGTTTACAGGCTGTAACTGCCCTATAGAGGGCCCTAGAGGTACGTGAGATCACCCTAGATCCTGAACCCACCTCTATTGTTTTACTTTATTTACACCATTGTTTACAGGCTGTACCTGCCCTACAGAGGGCCCTAGAGGTACGTGAGATCGCCTTAGATCCTGACCACCCTATTGTGGCTCGATCCCAGCACCAGTTGGCCGGGGCTACATGCCCAATGGGGGGAAGTTCTTGACAGCAGAGGATTTCTATAAACAGGCCCTGACCATGTATTTGATGCTTACGGGAGCGATCACACACCTTGTTGCTAAAAGAACTGGATGCTCTTGCAGTACTTTATCAAAAAACGACAAGTATGTTTTAATATGCAGATAATTTTGAGATGTTAGTACGGATACAAGTCAATATTTTTAAATGTTAGATGGTAAGTTGTTACAAAATGAATGCTTGATGTAAAATTATTGTGGTAATTCAAATAACATAAGTTTGAATTAGATAAATTTTACAAAGTATCTGGGTTTCGTTGACTTGTTGGCTGAGAATACTATTAATACCCTAAAGACATGTTATCAGTTCCATGTTTTAAATTTAACTATATTTTTCAGACATGATTTAGCAGAGCCATTGAAGAAGAGAGCTATGTCTATCAGAAAGAAAGCCAAACTCCCCGTTCACATTCCGTATGTATCATCTATGTCCATTAATTCTATTTAACCTCTGTGAAATTACATGTAATTAATTCAAAAGATTTCAGAACATTTTTTAGAATTTTTGTCTGCAAGACATCAGAATTAAAATTTTGTATTTACCTAAAAATCTATTCAAAAAGTTTTGTTTACAAAAATGGTATTTCAACCTGTCTGTAAAGACCCCACAAGGAAAAGAAAAAATGGTAATAAATTTGTAGACAGCTGGTTCTTTTGCACAAGTTGAATTGTATGGAAGCTGGCGGTTTTGGACCCAAGAAAAGTGGTCTTATTATTATATCATAAACAGTTGGTTTTATTCAGAGGTGGTCGTTTAAG
>SAYR01006123.1:1722490-1741155 GCA_004382745.1 Argopecten irradians irradians
ATGTCATGGTGGTATCGCGATTCCCAAGCAGGTATACATATCCCTTTCATATTATTCTGCTAGCTTTCATTATAATTCAAATTTCAACATTGTTTGAAATTTTCTGTTTACTATAGCTTTATTTACATCAATGCAACAACAGTATTTTGTGTTTCCATTAGTCTAAGATAAAATCATGTACAAATTAAATATATTTTACATGCATATTTGAAAGGGTGTAAAATCATTTCAATTAAATAAAAAATGTAAAATACAAATTGATTCTAGTTATTGCTTCTTTGTAAATCTGCTGCTCCCATGATCAGCTTATACAATGTTCTCCAAAAGCATTAAGTGCAGTTTTTATGTATATTCCAGTTATGCTAAAAATGAAGGTAAAGTAGGCCGCCATCTTGACGTAATGTTAACATGTCCAGACTGTGTCAGTCTGTATAGTAAGGTTCTCGACCTCGTCAGGGTGTCACTCGAATCACATGATACACGCGGCTTCCTAAAAACAGTAAGTAGTGCACTGAATAACGATAGTTTACTGGGAATTTCAAAGCAAATTGCTATTCTGAAAAACAAATATACAAAGTAATTATAGATGTTTAATTCATTTGAAAAAAATTATGGAAATAGTAAGTGCTGTGTCATAAACTATTGATATTTTTAATTGTACAATAGTCCGAAGATCGCACTAAACCTAAGAAAAAATTTAAAAGTGTACCCATGAAATCTTCATATTATACTAACTAGTTTGATGTTTGAAAGCCATTAAGTGTTGATTTATGCCTCATAAAATAACTGATACATCCTCAACAGATTTTGCGGTACATCTATGTGAGCCGGAGTGGATTGAACGAGATAGAACTTCTGTACCTTGTTCAGGGCCTTTCATGGAACTTCCTGGCATTGTTCACAGAAGTCCTGGTGGATTTACTAGTCCTCAAGTTCCAGGGAGGCTTATTGTCCTTCGCTCATGAACAGGTAATGTTATATGACTGTTTTCATGAGAGATCCCTCTACTTAGTATTAGATATATACATTCTAACCTGTATATAACGACCACTAAAAGGGAGGCAGAAAAACTGTCAATATGGACAGGTTGTCATTGCCAGCCATCAAGTCTAAAATGAAACAGAAATGACACATCTGCTATTACATGTTCATCTATTTATTACTTGCTCAAAATAAATTTTGCTCTTAACTTTTATTACGCCTAAAAAATATAGTCACAACTTCCTGTTTTCCTTGTTTAATCACTCACCAAAAAAATATATTCACAAGTGTTTTTCCTTGTATTATCCCTCGCCAAAAATTATAGTCACAATTGTTTTCCTTGTATAATCCCTTGCCAAAAAAAAGATAGTCATAAGTGTTTTCCTTGTTTAATCCCTGATTAGGTAGAGAAAGCTATACAGGACTACTGTTTTAAGAGTGGATACACCTACTATTTCATATTTATTACCTGCACAAAATATATTTTACAAAATATATTTTGTGCTGAAATTTGATTACGTCAAACAAATATAGTCACAAGTGTTTTCCTTGTTGAATCCCTGTTTAGGTAGAGAAAGCTGTACAGGACTACTGTTTTGGTAAGGAGGAGGGGAAACTGGTACCACAGCTAAGACAGGACCTTATACAATACTTCATACAATTCCAAAGGTAAATATAACTTCTGTTTTGATAGCAATCTTTTATTGTTATAAGGGCAAACTGCAGTTGTTTGTGGCCAAATACGCTTCAAATTATTTAAAAAACACTAACTTCAGTCATCTTGAATAGCTTACACATGCAGTGTCCAATTTGTGTATACATGGCAGACTTCTACTTGATAGTAGAAAAAAATCTAAATACAAAACAAAATGTACATAAATGACAGAGCTTTGCCGAAAATCAATTCCAGGAGTAGTGCTTTAATATGGTGGTTAACGTTATTTGCAGGGCTCAGGGGTCATTCTATGTACTGGTACATAATTGATGCTATATCAACACAGCTTGTTATTAATTTGTGATATTATTAATAAGAAATTGATCAAACACTGTTTTCAGCCTAATACACCAGTACACCATTGATGCCTTATTAAGACATTTTAATGCTTGTTATAATAAATATTTGATCAACCATTGTATTTCAGTCCAGGGAAGTTTACGTGTCGAGTATCAGATGAACTGCCCTGGCTCATCCGACAGACAGGGGACAAGGACAGTCTAGAGAAATGTATACTCAACCTTTGTTTATTCCAGCGGTTCTATGCCAGGTAAGTGACCTACAGGATCTGGACAAAGAATTGCTGTTGTCCTGAAACTGTAATTTCAATCCTTGAAAAAACTTCTTTGCATCTTATAAAACAGCCGTTTATCTGTAGAGCAGTGACTTAATCAGATGTAAGCAAATGATTACAACTGCTATTGACTTGTCTTTAGTTTAGATCCTTGTCTATAACAACATAATTTTATATGACATTTTACCTCCTTAATTAAAGCCTGGCTAATCCTTCTTAAATTATTAAGATAGTACATGTAATTTAAACCTGTATAATCTGGAAACTCTGGCTATATCGGCCAAATATGCTGGTCCCAGTGGCGTTTGGTTCAGATAAGTTATACTGTATTATCATAAATCCTAAAGGAGTGAGTCCAACATGATGTTCAAAAAGCTGATGACTTTATAGGAGAGTTATTTATATATGTTGCCTCAATAGGAGCATGTAAGCAGTTCTGTTCAATCATCAGGTTTTTTAACAAAACTGTCATGTTGGACTCACCCGTTTATGATTTATACCCGGATTCTTATAGTGAGGTCTCTGTATTTGCCTGGATCCACGACTGGTTCTATCGGGAATGTCTACAATTTCAGCATCCTAGGACATTGCGCCTCCACCCCCAGAGTGACTGCATTATCATGTTATGTTTTATAACTATGGATATTGTTATCTTTTACAGAGGACGTTGTGCTGAACTGATCAGTTACTGGCAGTTTATCGCCTCAGACAAAAACAGTATGGCTCAGGCTTATTTCCAGGCCACGCGTAGTATGGAGGCTAGTAAGTAACTGTTATGTAGTTCAAAAATACTGTGGTCTGGAAACTCAATGACATCACAGGAGGATATCATAACTAAATGCCCCCCTCTTTGGATTATTGCAACTCAATTTGACATTTAGATTCTTTTTAATATAGATTTAATTGCTGCAGTTATGTGATAAATTGTGTTCATTTCACAAGAGATTTAATGAAACTTGTCTTGATGTTTTAAGTTTTGCTTGTCAAGGCTCATAAAGTCTCATATAATATGAACACTAATATAAGATCCAATTCAATTACATATCAGCAATCATTATGATGCTGTGTGTTATTCAAATGAAGGGAATCTAATTTAAAATATGCTTAACCTGTTTTATTTTTCAAATTTTTTGAAAGCCAAATTGAATATAATGGTTACTCTCAAACAAAAACAGACCCGTTTTAAAACTAAGAGCATTGCGGTGGACTTGCATTATCTTACACTACAATGTAAAAGTGAAGAGCTTTTACTGTTTTAGGGTTCTGATATTTTAGATACAGACGCGTAGTACTTAGTTATTCATTCTAAACAGTTACAATTAACTTAAGGTTTCTTGAATCACTCTCTGACAATGTGCTATGTAATATCATTGTTATTTTAGCCTTTAATCAAAGACCACAAGTTTGTCGCTGTATTTATTTTGGTAATAAGAACAATTTAACTGTTTCAGCGGTGGGCCAACACAACGGCCTTGTGACACTCCCACGGATCGCTGATATGTACGAGTCCCAAGGCAGATTCCTCAAAGATCTTGGCCTTCTCAGTCAGGTATGAATAGTATTTATCGAAGTATATCATCTCAACTAGGTTTTCCCCTCAATTCTCCCATCTAATTTTATGATGAACTTGTCAGTGACAAATTGACCTAGATATCTGATTTCGGCCCTGTGACATACTGGAATACAGTGATATCCTACTTTTAAGGCCTTGGAGGTCAAATACATATAAATGGAAATCCTCAAACAAACTTCTCAGTTATCCGTTGAAAACCTGATAAGAGTATTCAGAAAATGGGCCTCTGTTCAATGTTCAATTTGTTCAATGAAATGACCTATTTTGTAAAATATATCCAAACCTGACAAATTCATTTCAGAAAAGTCAGGTTTTGATTTATTAATACCTTAATTTTGTTTACAGGCTGTAACTGCCCTATAGAGGGCCCTAGAGGTACGTGAGATCACCCTAGATCCTGACCACCCTATTGTTTTACTTTATTTACACCATTGTTTACAGGCTGTACCTGCCCTACAGAGGGCCCTAGAGGTACGTGAGATCGCCTTAGATCCTGACCACCCTATTGTGGCTCGATCCCAGCACCAGTTGGCCGGGCTACATGCCCAATGGGGGAAGTTCTCGACAGCAGAGGATTTCTATAAACAGGCCCTGACCATGTATGAGAATGCTTACGGGAGCGATCACCACCTTGTTGCTAAAGAACTGGATGCTCTTGCAGTACTTTATCAAAAACAAGACAAGTATGTTTATATGCCAGATAATTTTGAGATGTTAGTACGGATACAAGTCAATATTTTTAAAATGTTAGATGGTAAGTTGTTACCAAATGAATGCTTGATGTAAAATTATTGTGGTAATTCAAATAACATAAGTTTGAATTAGATAAATTTTACAAAGTATCTGGGTTTCGTTGACTTGTTGGCTGAGAATACTATTAATACCCTAAAGACATGTTATCAGTTCCATGTTTTAAATTTAACTATATTTTCAGACATGATTTAGCAGAGCCATTGAAGAAGAGAGCTATGTCTATCAGAAAGAAAGCCAAAACTCCCCGTTCACATTCCGTATGTATCATCTATGTCCATAATTCTATTTAACCTCTTGTGAAATTACATGTAATTAATTCAAAAGATTTCAGAACATTTTTTAGAATTTTTTGTCTGCAAGACATCAGAATTAAAACTTTGTATTTACCTAAAAAATCTATTCAAAAAGTTTTGTTACAAAAATGTATTTCAACCTGTCTGTAAAGACCACCAAAGGAAAAGAAAAAATGGTATAAATTTGTAGACAGCTGGTCCTTTTGCACAAGTTGAATTGTATGGAAGCTGGCGGTTTTGGACCCAAGAAAAGTGGTCTTATTATTATATCATAAGCAGTTGGTTTTATAGAGAGGTGTTCGTTTAAGTCAGGTTTCATCTCATTTGTTATTATAGGGACAAGTAAAATCTGTGGTACAGAGGCGAGCTCTCCAGCTCGAGGAGTTAGCAATAGGTCCTGACTCCCCGGACCTAGCACGAACGCTAAATGAGCTAGGAGTATTATACTATCTTCAGAATAATCTTGAGTAAGTAAAGTATATCACATATTTGTTTTCTGTTCAAAATATTTCTCAAATTAAGACTTTTATGGGATGGAAAACAAGTATGAATTATAATTATATTGGTTGCTGATTATACAACGGAAATGATGTTAAAATTCCGAAATTTTGTTGTATTCTCTTATTTCTTCGATGTTATATATTATAGTAATATATGCTTCAGAATTTCTCTTTGACTAGTTTGTTGAAAAAAATTCTTCATTCAAATTATATAGTTAGATACAATATAATCCATGTAATAGTACAATTATTATTGGCAATATTGCTATTAATACTTTGTTTCTAAGTTACATTATCTTGTAATTCATTGTTTGAAAAACTGATGTAGAAAAGATTTATTTCTGTTGCTATGACATATCTCATTTCTTCAAAACTCTAGTAATTAACTGTTTCTTTTCCTCGTCAGAACTGCCGAGTCTTTCTTTAAACGTTCCCTAGAGATGCGAGAAGTGACGCTGGGTCCAGACCACCTAGATGTTGCTCAGAGTCTAAACAATCTCGCCGCTCTCTACAACGACCGTAAACAGTATGATAAGGCTGCCCCACTGTATGAACGGGCACTACAGATCCGTAGCAAGGTACTGATAAAAGATTAATACTGTATAACCGGTTATTTATGTGGAGATAATATTTTCACGATTTTGTGGGTCATTGCTATGATCCTGAAAATTTGATGCGCGATATATTGAGAAATGGTCGAGTCATATATTTCTTTAAAGCTAGATTGGAAAAATTTAAATACACTGAAATTTAATTGAGCAAATTTTGACCCTTAAAAATTACTGGCTACACGGTATGAAGAATCATTAATATTCTGTGTAAAACCAAGTCAAACTTGTAGACTAATTCTGACTTTAAGGTTATAATCAAAAGCTAAATTAATATCCTTTCTGTTTTAAATATATTTAATGAATAACAAAAAAAAAAATGCCGTTAAAAAATGTTATCCAAAGTTTTTCCATTTCAAAACAAGTGCTCAGTAAGTAAAATTCTCCGATTTAAAAATTGAATGGAAATTACTGGTAATGTTGAATATAAATGGTGTAGATATTAATATTAATCCACAGAGATACACTTTCACATAACTTAGTTTGAAAAGTTAAATTCCACACAAAAGAAAGTTAATTTACAGTAGAGAGACAATGTAAGATGTAAATCACATTACTAATTACTTTGTGTGTTTCAGTATTTAAGCATTAACCATGACAGCGTTGCGACGATAGTGAAACACCTTGCAACTCTCTATAGGAAACAGGTAAGCTGAAACATGAATATACTCTAGCCTATTAAATTCTCTTATCATGTGATACATCGTCAAATTGTATTTTGGCAATCTTTCAAATACAGAACTCCAGTTTTGATGATTTCGTGATTTTCCCATTTTACCAAATCCATTTTTTTTTCAACTCCAAGTCTTTTTCATGCCAAACTGACTATGAAACATATGATGCACTTATGATCCAGGATGCTACTCATATTCACACCCATGCATATCCTTTCCTGTCCTATTTGATCTATAGATGTGATAGCATTTATTTCTTAAATATGCTCTATTTTCTTCATATTTCTATAATCAAACATTTGAATTCAGATAACAAATTTGTGAGAACAATAAAACATTGATAATTTTGTTATGCAATAGTTATGTATTTTTCAGGGAAAATATGAGCAGGCAGAGCCGTTATACAAACAGGCGATAGAGATCCGAGAGAAGTCGTTCGGTGCTTATCATCCGTCTGTAGCCACAGCGTTGGTCAATCTGGCTGTTCTCTATTCCCAACAGGTATATATCCACAGCAATGTAATGTATTATCCTCAGAAAGTAGTCTCTGGCTTTACCTTATTTTGTTACTTTCAATAAGAATGAATGTATTACTAACCTTCATATCTACAAATTTAATTTTGTTGTTTGGTATCTTCAGTGGCGTCTGTAGTGAAAAAAGCCGTCCTGAAATGACCATGAATTTTAATACACAATGTATCTTTAAAGTGCATAGTCGGGCAAAGAAAACCAGTCTAAATGCGTTCATTAGCCTTCCAAAAGTTCTCACATATTAATACGACGGTCAAGTTCTGCTTATGTTTCCCAGTTCTGACCATTGAAATAAAGAAAAGTTGAAAGCATTGAAAGCGAGGCTGCATGTAAATGTAACCATGGACATAGTCAGCCGGGAGGACGTTTTAGGATTCCTATACTTTAAATTAATTTCTACGTACGCAGACAGATTTTGATGAGAAAGTTTATTATTCCATTCCATAAGAAATTATACTGGATACATTCACACCTTTTTTACCGACTTTAGTCATCCTTGCCCGACTGTTCACTTTAAAGTAAACCAATTAATGGTATTTACAAGAGCGGAGTAGCTCCTGTTACATGGCTTTTGGTTCAAAGTACATGATTGTAAGATATTTCTTGCCGTTTAGTCTGGAAGTTAAGGCATTGATAGGCAAGGCATTGGTACACTTGCAAAACCTAATAATTATGCAAAACTTCTATTGCTTTACTAGTAAAGCCTGCTCATATTACTGTTGTATGAACCAACTAGGTTTGTTCTAGTCTATCACTGATTCTTAAAGATGCTTCACCGCTGACAAATACAATTTTTTCTTTATTAAAAGCAGAAGGTGTATTTTTCTTTATTTACAAAAGTTACTTATTTTACACCATTACCACCATTGAAAAGTTTGAGCTTCTAATTTTACTTCAAGATGAAATCATTAAAAAGTAATTCATTGCATCCCGAAAAAAATCCTTGGCAATATGTCCGATATGGAATGAAGTACATGATGTACTGTTTGTGCATGCACCCAAAGCAAAATAATGATTTTATATATTACTTTCTGTGTTTATTAGACATAAATACAATTGAATGCCAATAATTGTTCAAATGATTAGTATGCTCTGTCGGCGTTGGAGCATCTTTAAATTTACTTTTTATTATTCCTAGACCTGGAAATGTATAATGTAATTTGACGTGATGCTCTATTCATTTCAGAACAAGTATGCTGAAGCAGAGCCATTGTATGAGAGAGCTCTGAAGATATATGAGGAAAGTCTTGGTGCTCACCATCCACGAGTCGCAGAGACTTTACGCAACCTGGCAGTTATGAAATATGAACAGGTAATTTTATTATATCATAAAGTTGTCGAAGATGCAATTTGTTCGAAAACAATGGAATCACAATATACTAACATGATATATTACATATTAAAATCACCTGTCCCTCTCTATGTTAGGGTTGGAATTTCTAGTTTATAATAGGAACAACAACTAATGGTACTTACTAATACTAAATAACTAATACTTAAGAATACATTTATATTTAATGAATTACATTTACCAGTAATACATTTTTATAAATCATTACTGTAATTATTTTTTTCCTTCAGTTATATGTACAGGTTTTGCTAAAAATCATGGAACTGTACTGATATTAATGTTGCTATTGAAATAATGAAAATTAAAAAGCAAAAATAATTTGTATTAACGGTAAATATCGGTGTTTCGTAATTACAGAAAGACTTCGAGACGGCAGCTAAGTTATATAAGAGGGCTACAGAGATGAAAGATTCTGATGTACCCTACGGAGGAAAAGTATTATCACGGAGAAGTTCCAGTGTAGATACGAGTTCAACAGTGAAAAATCTTCTACAAACGTAGCATATAGCTTCGTTTTTATGCTTTCAGATAGCATTTGATTTATTTACAGTTATTGTAGGACAATGTAGGTCAATTTCTGATGTTAGCGTAATGTAGGTTCAGCTACAAGATTTCCAGTTTTGGGGCAGCAGTTGATGCGCTTAACAATGTCAGTGTATCTTGAGATCTTGGTTGCGAAAGTAATTTGAGTTCCTGTTTTTGGAGTTTTCATGGTTTTGAAACTCACGTTGATGGTGAATATGTGAAGTTTAAACACTACGTGTAATTTCATTAGAGCTCAAAAAAATGCCATTCATACATTCATAGAATCAAAACATTGAATAAGTGCTCATATAAAAATTATAGTTTATGATTGTATAATTGCAATATCTGTGATATTTTTGTTTCTTGAAAGATCTATTATATATGTACATTCATTTAAATGTAATTGTTTATTATTATATATACATTGTATTAAGTAAGTATTAGGCAGGTGTTTGTTTAGGTATTTTTTATCTACATGACTTGTAATTTTCCCAATATTTGCTAACCTGCTTCACTTCCATTGTTTGATTAAGGATGACCTAAATGTGGTCCTAATTAAATTAGATTTTATTATTTTTAAATCTCTATAAACCTTACTGCAGTCCTTAATCCAAATTGGCTTCAACAGTTTGAACGCATTTTCAATGAATACATTGTAAGCTAGTAATTATGACATATTTTTGTTCTTGCGCCAGATCTTCAGTTAGGTCATAAGGTGTTCAGTCCTTTACGATCAATAAATCTGGTTATAGATACATGTATTCAGTCTTTAGAGTTATCTGCCCTTGTGTTTAGGTACATGTACATGTATATCAATTGTTACCAAATTAGTTTGTAACCATGCATGACATATACCTTTATGACGTTTTTCTCTGACAATCAAATCTTAATAAGCATATTTTATTTTCTTTTTTTTTATGTAAAATTTTACTTTTAATCAATTGACCATGTTTTTAACAAAATATTTGAATTTAACTCGTAATTCACACCTGAAGATACAGTTGAACTCTTTAATACAAAGACTCAAAGAGTTCATTATGAATTTCCAGGGGTCATTAAGTTAAGAATTTCATGTCAGAATGCCATACTAACACCTGAATGGTGAAGCCATGTTACATACTGTGATCCCCATCTTTGATGATATTCTATATTTTGCATATTACATAGTTACCTCCCTTTCGGGAAAAGTATTGATTGTGACATCATTATTTTGTGAGCAAAACTCACTTCATTTTTCTGGAAAGTATGATGATATGCTTGCAAACACATGGTGTCACAATCAATGTACCTACAAGGAAATTTAAGCAGATAATTGATATGCAAATAAGGAATATTCATTTTTGACTGGGCATATTTATATTTATATATGTATATGTAATTATGCTAATAATGTTCCTGTCAGAGTCTCCAGGAAATGTTTATATCTTTTGATAAAAATCTGTTTTAAGTTTGTACAAGGTTTTGTATCTATCTAATCCGTCCTGTACACAATACTGTTTTAATGCACCAATCCCAAAGGTTTTGTGTTGTAGTGTATAGCTATTATTTTAAAGTTCTAGATTTTTGTTTTACTTTAATGACACACAATGAATCCACCTTACTAAGAGCATATAAATTATTTTTGTGTTCTTTTGAATCCGTCCCATTTCAGGAGTTTACAAGACTATTGTTTATTGCGTCCTAGCTGTTTAATTTGCTCCTGTTCATCTGTACATATATCAAATTCAATTGATATCTATTTTTGTAGATTAATTGAAATTAATTGATTGATCCAAATATCATACGGTGACGAATTTTGTAGAATGATAAATATTTCTTGTTTTCCTGAGTATTTTCCTCGTAAGCTATCTTATGAAATAGAAGTATTCTTAAAATTACAATATTAGCCAAGAGATCGAGCCTTTGATGTAATTTGATTTGTTTTTAATTTATGTTAAAATATTCCACTTTTTAAGACCAGTGTCCATTTAACTGTGATTATTGAAACTACTTCAAAATGGTTACCTATGTATAAAAGGAGACAAAATGGACAAACCACAAAGGCATGAAAAAATAAGGTTTCAAAATAAATATAATGCAAAATACAGCAAACATATGACACAAAGGTATTCATATACAATGTGCATGTAGTTGCAAAAATCATTGAATTCTGAATATGCTGAAAAAAGTCTCAAAACACTATCTATGCAATTATAGTTTCTATGATGTCCATAACCAGACAATGTATATCTACAGAATGTAGTTTGAAATTCTTAATTGATTTCTTAGATTATACATTAAATTGTAACTTATGGAAAAATGACTCTTCATGGATGCATGGTTTTGTGTTTTTAAAGTACAATGTATTTCCAGTATTTTTTTGTTTTTGTGATGCAATATAATTTAGAATTTATAATTTACACAAAAAATATTTAGAGTATGTCTTGGGGAAGGTTTTAATTTTTGATGTTTTTTTACTATCTTTATCCTCATAATTATTATATTTTTAACCGAAGTATGTGTTCTGGTGTGTTCACACCACTCTGCCGTTAACTACTTCTGTTCTGTGTATATAGCAGTTGAAATAAATTTTAGTTATAATCTATTGGTAATGCAATTGCATTATATAGTAATAATCAGCTTGTAGTTATCACAAAACGAGCTGTTATCATAAGTAATTTGTGCAAGTTTTATGATGTAAAATAAATACAGTCAAACCTCTCTATAAAGATCATACAAGGAAAAAAGAAAAATAGGTTTTTATACCCAAATGCATGGTTTTTATACATAAAGCAAATTGTGCTCAGTGGAACATTTTGACCCTGAAAAAGTGGTCTTAATATATTAAGCAGGTGGTCTTTATATGGAGGCGGTTGACAGACTTGACAGTAAATTTTACCCATCCTATGTGTCAGATATATCAAATGTGATACATGTAATACATTAATTTGTGCAACAGTAGAATGGTCATAAAAAGAACCTTTGTTATGTATAATTATGTTTAAAAATAAATCTAGAAAAACCAGTGCTGTTGGAACTGAATGGAAATATAATGGTAAATTCTACAATGTCAGGTTTTTTATGTTATCACAATTGGGGGAAAAAAAAAATGTACTGAAGATTGATTAATTTTATAGTATTACCATATTCATCGTAATTAACACCCTTCCCCCTTTAAGCGCCCGTTCACTTTTCTTGTGAAGGAGTTGAAGTTGTAAAACCGTCACCATTTATCTCAAAGGTTAAAAGGCATATCCATGTTTACTATAGCAGATTAATGTGTTATGAGTACAGAAAGAGTTAAAAGATGGCTGAATTTTTTCATCCACAATTTATATTTTGGTTCACTAATAAGTGCCCCCTTCGTCAAAATATTTGAAGCATCCAGGGCGCTAATTACAATGAATACGGTACATGTATTATCAATGTGTGTGTCTACATGTAACACACTGAGTTGTGTCCATGTCTGTTTTTTATCACATAATCCGCCTGATTTCCAGTAATTTCGCCCGTGTAATATTTTTGCGTATGTCACTAGTGTAATATGACCTAGAGCGATTCTCATTGGCTGGAAATTCATTGTGACGTCAGACAGAAACCATAAAATGAAGTCAGGATTATGAGGCCGGCGGGACAAAATGGCGGCCTCTGCTAGATTTTTGGAATACAATTTGACGTGAAATTCTCTGTTATGTAGGTATTTGTAGTTCTGTGATAAAAAAGTATCTTAAATTTGCAATCATTTCATATGAGATTTTATGAAACTTGTCTCAAAGTTTTAATTTTTTGCTCACCAAGGCTGGCAAAAATAAAAATTTCTAAGACTTGTTTCATAAAATCTCATATGAAATGAACACTCATGTAAGATCCTATATATATATATGTCCTATGCAGACCACTGTATAGTGGTGCAAACATCATGGAGAAATAAACATTATTATGAACAGAACACGTGTCATTTATACTTATTTTAAGGCCGCCAGATTGTCTCATGTGTGGCATTATCTGTTGTAAACAATAAACGTTTTCAGTTTTAGTAACCACATTACATAGCCATGTGAAAAGCTTTGTTTGATAATTACCATGACCTTTATTCATGGTCACAGAGGTCAAATATTTTAAAATCTTTAAACAGCTTATAATCAATTCTATTGACCTAATCCATGGAAGTTACCCGGGTCTGCAGCTTGCCTGGATGGAGGCTGAACATGTTTCATATAAACAAATGACCTTGACCTCGATTTAAGGTCACATATGAATCAGACAGGCTGAATTATTAGTATTATTATTTAAAAGGAATCTATTAAAGTACATATATGACCTAATTTAAAGCTTCATCCAACGTCACAGGGTCAATTAAATTAAATTTTGAACAGTTTCTTTACAGTAAGCAAAACATTCAGAGACCTTTTACAGGTCTGTAGTAAGCTAGGGTGGCTCAAATGAATCACCTTGACATTCAGTACAGGTCACTTAGGTCAAATAAGCCAAAATATTTAACTTGCTCTTTATTTGGGGAGAGTACAGATAATATTTCGTTGAAGGGTTAAAATACAGTTTAAATTATTGACATTGACCTTCATTCAAGGTCATTGGAGTTCAAATAGGCTAAACAACATCTCAATAAGGAAGAAACCCAGATACCTGATATTTGGCCTGTTGCTTGATCAATGATCATGTTAATTTAGGGGAACTTATAGCAAGTCTGTTCAAACGAAAAACCTTGATCTTCATTCAAAGTCACAGGGGTGTCAGGATGGAGGTCTAATTATTTGTTTTATTAATGCCATTGACCTCCATATAAGGTCACAAAGGTTTTCATCTTCTTCAATCACAGAAACTACATGTACATGGGAGGGTGAGTTGAGAGCTGATCACACAGACTGGGGCCTATAGAACATATGGATGAATGACTTTGATTTTATTAAGGTCATAGCTGTAAAATAGTCCGATACTTTCGATGTGACATTTGGAGACGGTATGCCCACAAAGATTGTTTAATTAATTTGAGCATGTATAAGCTTGACCTTCATTGCAGTTCACATGTGTCAATTAGGCTGCTGCCCTGAGATTGTAATTTTCCTGATATGAGGCATGTTTGATGGTCAAATAAATACTGTGACTTTTATTTAAGGTAAAAGGTTAAAGGCCCGTTACCTTTACGAGACGGCTTTTAATTTTTAAAATGTGAATGTTAAACGAGATCGATAATTTTGTAGAGTACCAAAAGTTATTAACTTATCGTTAATATGACACCTATCATCATCTTCTAAACAATTGAATTAAAATAAAGAAAGCCTCAAAATTATGCATTTATTGTTGAAACTTCAAATGAAATATCACAACTTTTGGAAATTATATCCAGGAAATCTTTAGACGAAGGGACAATTCCAGATGATTGGAGAATTGCAAATGTGGCTCCTTTATACAAGAGTGGGAATCACAACAAAGTGGAAAACTACCGTCCAATAAGTCTGACTTCAATCCCAGGCAAAATTCTCCAAACAATTATTAGGGACAAGCTTGTAGATCATATGGACAGGAATCATCTCTTCACAGAACATCAACATGGCTTCAGAGCTGGCAAATCCTGTACTACCAATCTATTGGAGGTCCTGGAACACTGGGCAGAAGCCATAGACAAAGGGAGTAATATCGATTCAATTTATATTGACTTCAGTAAAGCTTTTGATAAAGTCCCTCACAAAAATCTACTTATAAAACTAAAGGGTTACGGCATCATTGGAAAAATACTGAAGTGGATAGAAGACTTCTTATCCATCCTACAACAACTAGTTGTTATTCATGGTGAATCGTCTAGACTAGTAGTGTACCACAAGGTAGTGTCTTAGGTCCTGTTCTATTTCTGATATATATCAATGACCTGCCCAAAGTAGTCCAACATAGCACAATTAAACTATTTGCTGATGACTCTATTTTTTTTTTTTTTTTTTTGTTTTAGAAACAACAATAGCCCTACCGAGTCTCAAGAACTTCAAGCCTTGAACACTAAGGAAATGCAAACACTTTAACATAGGCAATCTAGAAAAAGATACACATTATTCCTTCCACAAAATAAAAAAATAGAGAAGGTAAAGTGTGAGAAAGATTTAGGTGTACTTTTCGACAACAAACTTAAATTTAGTCAGCATGTTAGTCAAGCAGTTAACAAGGGAAATCGCATACTGGGGCTAATATTCAGGACGTTTGTCTATATAGATATAACTATGTTCTTAACCCTATACAAAAGTCTAATTAGACCCAACTTAGAATATGCAATCCAGATATGGTCTCCATTGCTAAAAAAAATCAGATCGCTCTTGAAAATGTGCAACGAAGAGCCACTAATACAAAGAATTCACTATATTGAAAATCTACCATACATGTACCATTCAAGACTTAAAAAGTTAGGACTTCCCACCTTAGAATACAGACGTAAAAGGAACGATGCGATTGAACTCTATAAAGTTCTGAACGGAATAGATAAACTAGATAAAGACAAATTATTTACAATATCTACCACAGCTAGTACTAGAGGTAACGGTTTAAAACTCTTTAAAGATGCTCCACCGCTGACAAATGGTATTTTTTCACTATCAGAAACAGGAGCAGACAATTAAGTATTTTTCTTCAGTTACAAAAGTTACTTACTTTACAACATTACCACCATTGAAAAGTCTGAGCTACTAATTTTACTTCAAGTTACAAATATGAAAATTAATTAATTACATCTCGAAAAAAATTCGTGGCAATATATCTTATATGGAATAAAGTACTGATTGCGCATGTACCAAAGGCGGCAAAATAAATTGTTTCATTTTATTTTTTTGTGTTAATTAGACATATATATATACACGATTAAACACCAATTATTGTTCAAATGGCGAATATCATTTATGCTCTGTCGGCGATGGAGCATCTTAAAGAAACAGAGCAAGACTTAAGTCACACAAAGTATATTTAGTAGGCGAGTGGTAGATTCGTGGAACTCCCTTCCTAACTTTGTAGTAGAAGCCCCTACTCTAAACTCGTTTAAAAACCGATTCACTGGAAATCAGTATCATTCAAGTTTTATTCCAGTTTTTATATGGCACCACCAGACAACAACAACAACCTAGTGAATGAAAAAAACGCGCCACAACCAGCTGGACTAGCTGGAACTGAGCTAACTACGATGTCAAAGAAGATGTAACTCCACTGTCCAAGAAGTTGAGTTCATCAGGGCAGTGTCCTATGACCATCATTTTTTCTTGTTAGTAACAAGCACCTCAAATAATTCTATTGACATTTTTTTCAGAGAAACTTCATATCTAATATAAAAATCAGGGGCCTTCGATTCAGTTTATATGCATAAGGTGTTATACTGCCCCAGTAGAATATAAAATAATAATTTTGTACGTCAGAGTGGTATAACACCATAAACCAAAAATTGACCTTTTTAAACCGTTTGGTTTAAAGGTTGTGGATAATTTCCTCATAGCTACAAAAATGTGTGATAAGCATGGAGTTTCGCGTAATAACGCGTAATTGCGATTTTTTTTCTCCTTTTAGCAAAATGAGCCCAATAGGCTTTAATAAACTGTCTTATTTTTACATCTTCTGCTCTATTTTAAAGTTTAATTTGTAATATATATTGTTGGTGGAAACGAAGAAAATGTGGGAAACTGGGAACGGAACGGAAAATTATATCGTGATCTGTTATTCTGTTTGATATCCTGACAAGAATGTTGAAAACCGCATCAAAATTGACAGCTTCAGTACCGAGATATACCGTCCTCTGAAGTGCCCGATTTTTACCTGTATATTGACTGCTAATCAGGGAATCGGTCGCTCACGCTGATTTGGGGAATACCGGTAACTGGATGTGACGTCACGAGCGGCAACGTTGGATGGGGTTACGAGAATTTTACAAATATATAATTCAATTTTGCTTGTTACGAGCATTTTCATTGGCTTAAAAATTTACTTTATCAGCCCATAAAGGCAAAAATGGCGTCGCCGTTTGTGACGTTGCTTCTGATTGGCTGAGATGACGGCGTAATGATTTCATAGACAAAGGAGTCCCAAAATGAATTTTGAGTATTGAAGAGATTATCTTTAGTACTTTGAATTATAAGGATTAAGTTGAATAGATTTTTTTTTATGTTATGGAGATATAACATAAAAATCTGAGTGTACTCTAAATAAACCGCGAAGCTGTTCATGATGAGAGTACACTCCGATAATCCTTATATATATACAGTAATGATGACGAATCAAGTTGATTATATAAGGAAGCATTGCAACTGAAATAAAGTTAAAATAATATGTAAGCAGTCTAAAGGCATCACCTTGTGTACCTTGTGTAAATCTTTATACATGCACGGCTCAGTACCTTTTTACTAGAGATCTAATATCTTTTAACAAATTACTAAATCATCATATAATTATCCTTTTGAATATGTTTCTTTATAAATCAAAATTCACTAGGCCTATGGATTTCAAGAACCAGCATAACTAAAAGAAAATGGATTTTCCAAATAATGGTACAAAACACGCGTTCTTTGTAGTCAAACGTAGTAACACAAGTCACGTGCTTATACCTCATTCATGCAATTGGCCGAAAAAATATGGAATTGTATTATGGGTAACTAGTGATCACATGAGTGTGTGTTTACTTCCAAATATAGTGATTTCTCTGACCTGGTATTTAGTATATATATAATTTGGCCTTTTGACGAAGATCTTATTTTCTTTGTGATATAGTATTTCTTCTGAAACCCAAAACATATCAATATAAATTTAGAATTCTACGAATTTAGCCGGGAGTAGCCGATCTTCGCTGATCCTAGATTAGACGGTTAGACCTATTTAATTGGTCAATTCGCATCTTATCATTTATTTACAAAACGTGAAATGGCAGTTTTATAACTCATTTTACTTCATTATTTATACTAAAACAGTACATATGTGCGAGTCAAAATTATATGCATGCAATATTATTAACATTTTGGAGTCTAAATATTTTCAAATAAATCAATTTTTCCGAAGAAATGGCAAGCAAACTATCACCATATTTGGAAGTAAACACACAATCACGTGATCACTAGTTACCCATAATACAATTGTATATTCCGGTCAATGGCATGAATGAGGTATAAGCACGTGACTTTTTTTACTACGTTTTTACTACAAAAAATAGATGCAGATACAATGTATATCCCGAGTTTGGAGCTAAAACCGCGTCCCGCGGGAGGATTTTTAGCCCAAAGGTTGAATCTGGCCATTAAGACCGTAACAAAAATTCGTTGTGCCTTTATTTAAGTGTATCGAGGGATGTAAATATTTATGTATACATGTATATATGGACAGGGCAAGCTAACAAGTAAAGCTGGTTTCCAAATGGGTATTGTGTATCTGTCTACTGTGACCTTTTTGGCTTTTAAATTACGTAACTGGTATTTTTCGTGATTCGCAAAAAATGAAATCTTGAAAAAATCATTGTAATATAGTATAGTACGGTATGTACCACATGGACTTGGTACGAATGCTAATCCACAAAGCACAAACACAGCTTTTAAACGAATTTTCAACCCACAGTTATATATATTAATAAATGATTATGGCCA
>SAYR01006123.1:1741165-1800625 GCA_004382745.1 Argopecten irradians irradians
AATCACGTGATCACTAGTTACCCATAATACAATTGTATATTCCGGTCAATGGCATGAATGAGGTATAAGCACGTGACTTTTTTTACTACGTTTTTACTACAAAAAATAGATGCAGATATATCCTGAGTTCGGAGCTAAACCCGTGTCCTGGGAGGATTTTTAGCCCAAAGGTTGAATCTGGCCATTACGACCATAACAAAAATTCGTTGTGCCTTTCTATCGAGGGATGTAAATATTTCTGTGTATGCATACATAATAAAAATGTATATGGACAGGGCAAGCTAACAAGTAAAGCTGGTTTCCCAATGTGTATTGTGTACCTGTACTGTGACATATATGGCTTTTAGATTACGTAACTGGTATTTTTTGTGATTCGCAAGAAAACAAAACATGAAAAAAAATGCATTGATTTGCATTTTTAATTTTTCATTCATTCTTTTAATATAGTATAGTACGTTATGTTCTACATGGACTTGGAATGCTAATCCACAAAACTTTCAACTCACTGTTATATATATTAATAAATAATTGTGGCCAACAGGATGGAAATTTGCCCTCTAACTTCCTCTGCTCTGATGACTAACAGCTACGTACACGCAGGCAATTGATTTATTTTTGTAACTTGCGTTTTAGAATTGTACACATTTTTATACGGTAATACTGGGATTCAATTCAGGATTTAAAATATAAAAATGCATTATAAATCATTTACAAACGCAAGAACGAACGAATGATACGTTATATAAACTCAGTCGGCGAATTACCGAAACAAAAACAATGGCATAAAGCAGGGTAGTCCGCTGAACCCCTCTATATTGTTAGTTGTTTTTTGTTCCTAATAGGCTCAAAACATCAGAAAACAGAGCAGAAAATGTTTTACTGTAAAAGTAGAAATGCAAATTTTAGTCATTTGTAAACATATGGCAATTGACACGACATTTTTATCAGTTCGAAGGATATCGGATTTCTTCCAAAAGTTCCTATCAATATCAATGATATAAAGGAAATGCGCATATATAGAATTTTTAAAGTTATATGTGCCGTAACTGGGCAAAAAATTGATATGCTATTTTTCCTTCATTAATCTTTTGAAAACCGCATGGTTTGATGACTAAAGCTGTGGAAACCATTTAAATTGCTTCAGTGCCTTGTTTGTTACAACACAGAAATTATGTACTGTAAAATTATTGTATTTTAAACCTTATGCATGTTTATTTGGAAACATACCTGCAGAAATCACTTGACAATTACTAATAACAATGTAAACATGTTAATTATAATTGTAATCTACAATTTAATTTCATGGTCTGACCGTATGACTCAATGTCCTGCACGTGGTGGAAATATAATAACTTTTGGCAGTACTGCCAAAAATCATTTTCAGTCCTTATTTGTACTTGTAAAAATAAAACCTTTCATTCGAAAGTACTGTAATTCTCAAAATGTAAGTATATTTTGTTGATACTTTTTGAGAAAACGGTGTTAATTATAAGCATAATTTTTTCGTTGCTATTTTGATAAGAAGAAAGAAGGAAATGATATCATAAAATTAAAGCGGCGCATAAAGATAATGATATTTTGAAAATGAATCATCGAAAATTTTGCAAATATCATGAGCTGATTGTATAGACAAGAACAGTACGTGTAAGTATGCCAAATTTGGTGAAAATATATCAATAAATGTGATAATGGATGTATGTTTGTTTCTGCAAATGTAATGTGTAGATCCGGATAGATCTGGATATTGGGTCCAAAATTAGAATACTTTGTTGTTTTTCCGGCCGAAGAAGTGCCAGTTACGCCTCGAGGTGCTGAACTTGCAACTTTCAGGAACGACTCAAGGTGTGTAGTTTATATCCATCTGTTGATGTACTTTGCATTCTACATCATTTAAATGGATTGATCATGATTTGAAAGCCTTTATTGATGCTAAACCATGTGCTATCGGGGTCGTAGACCATTACGTACGCCGAGGCGCGGACAAGATTGTATCAATGGTATAAATTCTCACCAGGACCCGCTCTTAAACAAAACTTAATGTGTGCATTATTGTTATTATCATCCAGTTAGATAAGGAAGTCAACACAGCAGTAAGCTGAGGCCTAGAAACAGTTGAAAGTTCAAGTCGGTTCCTGACCCCCTCCCCCGCTACCCCACATCCAAATCAGTGGTAACGTTAGCGTTGCCCGAAAATGTCCATCCTCGGTGTGCCAACTCACTCGATTACCACGGGTTGGTCGACATACCGTATGTCAAACTATATCACTGTCATTATATCCATAAACATGAAAGACAACTTCAGCGTTGGTGTGAAAAACACATAAAAACACATCGTTGTCGTATATATTGTAAATTTTCTGCAGATTATTACTCAGTGAACATCATTTTGTAAATTATTTAACACGGTGATGATAACATGGTGATAAGATAATTACTGTCAGTGTATATTATACAAATATTTCATGGGTTACTTCGGCCTTGTGCAATATAACATTTGTTGATTACCACCACCTCGGGTTAAATATTATGAACTAGAGCACAGTAACCCATGAAATATTTGTTTTATTACATAATCACCAGTTTTTTAGTTGAATATTTTTATAAAACGAATACGACAGTCACTTAACAAAAACATCAGCACCGTACCGTACGGAGAAGCTTCAAGTCATATTGAAGATTGACGTATAATCCACGTACGTCACGTTGTAATTCCGGTTTGGATGTCATTTTGTCTTCTTTAACATTATTAGACCTGCATGCAGCCTTTTAATCTAATACATTCGCGGCGTCCTTCATCTTCTCGATAAACGTTTACATGGCGTGCCTGATTCGAGATCTAAAAAGCTAGCGCGAAATTGAGCGTGAGCCTTTGTGACATCACAATAACGTAACATACTGTTACGCGTGATTCCTCGGAAGTGTTCTACAGTCAAAACTAAACAACAACAGCGAGGTGTTCCTAAAGCTGTGCAATATAACATCTCGAACCGTGCAATATAACGTTTCCATGGAAGCGTGCAATATAACTTCGAACTGTGCAATATAACAAGGTTTTATTGAACAGTCGGGGTAATAGTTGAAAATATTATATTTCCTCATATATAGATTAGTGTAAAAAATTATGTAATAAAAGGAATTATTCTTATTTTTGTTGTTGTTTACTGGTGTGTAAACTGCATTTTTGTACAGATATCTTAATGACCAAAATCACCACAAGCAAGTTTTAAAGTGTAGACCTATAATTGCAGTTAGTTATAATTGTAGATGTTTTCTAATTGCTGTTTTATATTATATACATTTTTTTGTTCAGAGGTGTACAATTTTTATTTCAATTATATATGCTCTAATGTATTACTGTCTTTGTTTGATAGTTGATTTCTTTTTTAAGTTTTTTTTTTTTAATTATGATTTTTTTTTTAAAGATGATCATGAATATTGATGCATACGATAAAAGTTTTTTTTTTTTCCTAATTTTTTTTTTTTCATAACATTCTGTCATATGTCATATATCAATTGAAAAACAATGATTTTGATAATAAAAACCTAATCCTTCTCAGAATAAATTTTAAGTTATGTACATTATGAATAGCAAATTGGAAAGAATATTAATTATTTCCAGGGACGATCTACCCTTAACAGAATGATTCTTCAAGGTCAGCCAACTATACAACCCTGAATATGTTGAACGGACTAACTGAAGGTTTCCCTCCGAGGGATGTGAAAAATGGATTGATATCTGATGCTCCTATACAGGTAAGTTATAATAGTACGCACTAAAGGGTTTGGAAGCGATTTGGTGGCTAGGGGTTGGGTTGGGTGAGGAGTGATAAAAAATAATGTTTAACTCAAAATTGGAAATAAAATATTTTGAATTAAGTTTAAATATTCCTGGGCCCGGCACCATAAAATTATTCTCATACATTTTTTTTGCTTTTACATAGACTGGAGTAAAAAATCTGTCTGAGAAAGTTTTAAGGTGCCGAGCCTTGGTTATATCATGAGGTTATAGCAAATATTTAATAAAGAATTACTTTTGTATGCCTAATGATAAGCCAATGATTATTTCTTTCAAGTGACTATGAATTAATTTTTCTTTGATGCTCCCATACATTTAATAAAGTTAAGAAAAGAGTGGCCTCCTTTAATTTGGTAGAGCGATTTTTCCTGTGTAGGGAAAGAGTAGATTAAATGATTCTACACTATAATAATTGTTATATTGAATCTATGCAAGAGACCTTCCCCTGTACATGCTAGATGCAATACGGGGGTTTCGAGATCCCAAAACGACGTGGGCAAAGTACAATTCCCACCTTCATGTGATTATGACGTCACGAAACTCACGCCAAATGATAATGTCATAATCACCGGATGGTGGGACTAATCGACAGTAAATTGTACTTGACCCATGTCGTTTCCATGTCGTTTTGGGATCTCAAAACCCCCGTATTGGATCCTCGGGTGTAAAACATTACCTCGGATGTGATAGGTGTTCGAATATGTAAGAAAATCAACCATTTTCTTCGTCGGAAAACCTTATTATGCTCTTACTGCGCATAAGAAAATTAATAGTTCAATTGAAATGTAGAACTTCTATAGTCATATTTTAAAAAATTGAATGTGACTATTTCTCCTTCGAGACAGACATTATTGATGAACTGACATTTTTTTGAAGGATTTTGTCCTCGGTGGCAACCATTTGCTATAAAAATAGTCTCTTAGTTTCAAAATGGATGTCCTTGTGATACATTTGAAGTCATCTACAACAATTAAATTCGAGGAGTTACGATTGTGTTAAAAGCTGTCAGAGTGGTCTCCCCTGTTTAAGGATCATATGATGACAGTGATCTCCTCTGTATAATGTTTGATGATGACAGAGTGCTCTCCCCTGTATAATGTTAGTTGATGACAGAGTGACCTCCCTTGTACAGTTTAAATGCAATCAGATGTAAAATATTACCTTAGATGTGATGGATGTAAGAAAATAAAATACTAGTGATTGAAAAGTTGAACTTCTATAGTCATATTATAAGAAATCATATGTAACCATTTTCCTTGGAGACAAACAACACTCAGTATGGATGAACTGACGCTTAATATCAAGGGTTAGTGCTATCAGCTGATTCTGAGTTCTCCCATTCATTATCATACAGGCTTATATTTACTTGTGCTGATGTCTTATACAGATGTGAACCGTCAAAAATAACCACAAGGAAAAGTTTGAGATGGCAAGGGCTCTAGCTATATATTATTCTTATTACAGATAATTACATATTAAGATGCATGGATTGAAATAGCCTGTGTGTGTGTATATATATGAATGTCTAACCATATTCAACCCAATAAGTGCCCTGGGCAGTTAAAAACTTGAAATTCTAACATTTCATAAAATTTTGCATATAACTGTCATGATCAGTAATTAACTATAAATAAAAGTCTAATTCAGAAATTTAAAAGTTTTCATCAATTCAATCTGTATTTAAGAATGTAAGTGAAATTGATATAAATGGAATGGGTGCTTATAGGGACGGGATCGCTTATGGTGTCAAATACAGTACTCTTTTGGTTATTTATTCCGCTGTTTGATTTATACAATGTCCCATGAACTAGGTAACTAAAATTTCACAGAAAATTTTGATGGATATTTACATTAAAACAAGATATGTTATTGGATAAAATATTAAAGTTCAAGGTCTATAGAAAATGAGTGATTACTTTTTTTGATCTAAGTGAGCATTGATGCATGGAGACATTTAAAAGTATTTTCTGGATATGTTATTAAGATAAACTTGTAAAGATAGTTCTTGGTCTATAAATAGCACAACCAATGCTATAGTTCAGTAATTGTCAAAAGAGGTGAAAATTATCATAATTATAAACTAAATATCATTTTCACTCCTATCTCTTATATAGCGGTACACAAAGTCGGTGAAAATCACCCAATTATAAAAGTTCATTTCTGAATTTGATTTGTTTACCCTTAAACGCACATTTGGACTATTCTTATTCCAAGGATGGTATAATCCATTATGAATATGGGTAAAAGATCATGTGTTGTTAATATATATATACTCAGATTGTGTGTCAAAATTATATATATAACTACAGCTAGCCTAAATATAACCATCAAGATCTTGACATATAAAGTCATTTAATTCAGTGATTTCAGTTATTTACAGAAGACTCTGTTAGGTCAAAGGTCAATATATCAATTACTACAAACCACTGTAAGGTCAAAGGTCAATACCAGTTACTACAATACAGATTAACTCTGAATATTAGAATTGGTAAGATGATGTAAACTTATTCATTTTAGTGGATGAACATTTTAGTGCAATGTATATTTAGCTTTATAATTCATCTCTCCCCTCATACAAGTGTTATAAAAGTTGTCCTACCACTTTCTCTCAGTACTGGTTCTTTTTTATGCAGTAGAATTCCTCTAACTACGAGCATCATATAGGCATAGCTGAGGTATAGCTATATTACAGTCCTGGCGATCAATCGATACCTCATATTTGTCAAACAGATTCTTTAGACCTGACAAATACTCTTACATAGATATATGTTATAATCCTATATAACAAACCTCTGATTCGAGTTTGAGCCCCTTCGTGTGGAATAACCGGTCGGCATTATCCTAACCTTATATAATGATAATCGGTGTTCCTTCATATATATGGTACTAAATTAAATTTTACCATTTACTATATTAATTTGTCGAACAAGTAAATGAGGTAAATCAATTCTCTACATAAATATATGCATTTTGTTGACATATTAGTGCTTTTAAATTACTGAAAAACACATTGTGTTGTTAAAATACAAAACAGAACTGTGCCCTTAGATTCTCAATAAAATCTGTCTGCTCTTTATTTGTATTACATATCTTTCTGGCCCTCCCTGCTCCTCCATCTTCTCCTTCTGTTTCTTTTTGCTAGTTGTATATAATATAACCCTCTGAAGCTCTCCTCTACTACTTCCCTCTATGGAGTATTCAACCTCTATTCATTTTCTGTCCTTTCTTTAATTTACCCCTTTGTATTCCCCTTAAGCTTCAGCTTTCACTTTGTATTCCGTTTTTGCTAGTTTTATAATTAACCCTTTTTGTATCCTCGAGCTTTCTACTTCACTTCACGAACAATCCAGCCTCTCTCTAGGTCTGTTTATTAACCTTCTGTTTTCTCGATCTCTACTCCTCTACATGTACGTCCCTTTCTCTTCCTGTTTTTTTTTGCTGATGTTTAATAATGAACCCTCTGAGTATCTCTCCACTTTACTTAAAGATGCTCCACCGCTGACAAATGGTATTTTTTCACTATCTAAAATATGAGCAGACGATTTAGTATTTTTCTTCAGTTACAGAAAATACTTACTTTACACCATTATCACCATTGAAAAGGTCGAGCTTCTAATTTTACTTCAAGTTAAACATATGAAAAATAATTATTTGCCTCCCGAAAAAAATCCGTGGCACTATATCCTATATGGAATGAAATACTGATTGCGCATGCACCAAAGGCAAAATAAATTATTTTATAGTCTTTTCTGTGTTAATTAGACATATATATGCACGATTAAACACCAATTATTGTTCAAATGATGAATATCATGTATACTCTGTTGGCGGTTGAGCATCTTTAATTAATTCACCCCTTCTTTGTTCAGTCCCAGTCCCCCATCTACATTCTTTTCTCTTCCTTGTTTTGTTTTTGCTAGTTTCATAATTATATATATCGTAACCCTTTCTATGTCCTCTCTACTGCCCTTCTGCCCTCTATTTCGTCACCAGCCTATATCCCTTCATCTGTCTCCTGTTTTACTCCATCTATGACCCTTCTTTGTTACTTACTCCCTCCTCCTTTGCCTACCCCCCCCTCCTTTGATACTTACTCCCCCCCTTTCTTTGTCCCTCTGCCCCAACTGCTTTTATACTTCTAGATCTGTTTTATTCAATGTCCCCTCTAGGCCCCTTTCATTCTTACTCCTTTTTGCTACATTTGTAATTTCATGATTAGACTTCTTTATGTCCCCTCTCTGCACTTCCGCCCTCTTTACTCACTCTATGCACCCTCTCTCTACCCCTCTTTTGCCCCTTCTTTGTCCCTCCTTGTTACTAATACTCCCCCTTCTCTGTCCCCCTGCCCCTACTACCTTTACACTTGTATTACCCGGTACCCCGGATGCCATTTCCAAGCAACCTTACCTTGCGTTCTCATCAGGCCAACATGGAGGGGAATTACACAAATAATATGTGTATTCATCATCACACTAGATAAGGCACAATTGCAATATCTGATATACATGTGTATATATATACCTGTGTCTAAAGCCTTCTCATATTACAGGAGCCATTAATCTGTTTCCATAGTAACGACTAAGGGAATCACCTTTCCCATTTGTTGTCTTTACAAACATTTATTAATCCCGCTCTCTCAGTTGATCTAGTATACGGTAATTGCTGTTGTGTTTGTTAGCCTTTTTTGGTCGCCAGGTGAGCAGATGTGTTACCTGTGTGTGGAGTTACCTGTAACGAGACAGGTATATTTATCAGGTGTATGTATAGAGGTATGCGTACATGTTACCTAGCTAATTAGGCCAGCAGAAGACTATCCCTTCAGGGAGTCAGGAGACAGGCCGAAAATGTTATAGAAATGTGATGGATTTTCACAGAAAGTAACAACGTTAATATTATACAATTGCTAAGCTCTGCGTGCAGAATTTATGTTTCTTAGTGCTGCATATAATGACGCAGACTCACTAAATTGTGACGACTTTCAGATGGATCTGTACTATAGAAAATGTTACCTTCTGTTGAATTAACATGATGGAATTTGATATAGCTATTATATATAGCTATATATATACCTGAATTGGCAACATCAATCTAGGATGAAAGAAAATCTCTGGCTGGTCTTGTAGCAGGAAGTTCCAGAAGAAGTGTTTACATAATTAGACACTGTATGTCATAAATTTGTAGTGATCCGGTTCTTATTTGATTTCTCCATAGCTGTAACCTTAAAGTTTGCAGTGTATGGTGGACTGATCAACATCTTTAAATATTTTAAGTTTGTTTACTTGAACTCTGCATGGATATATTGGAACTTCTACAGTAACTGGAATTTTCTGTCAATGTTTTGATATGGCCATACACATCAATGGATATCGGGATAATTAGGCACTAAAATTTGACTCATTTAAAATATTTCGAAAAATTTTCAAGATTTTTCTTTTAATTTCTATCCCTTAATGACATGACTTTGATATAATGAGTTGGAAGTTATTTTGGATTGTTGCTAAACTGCTAAAAATTTCATGAAGAAGAGATATATCTGAACTTTGTGAAGGGTTATTGAAGCATTCTTGCAAAGATATTTGGTCTGGGATTTATCTAAAGATCATGTACATGTGAACTTAAAGCTCTTATAGCAAAGGATGTGGGAGATAAAACTCTTATAGCAAAGGATGTGGGAGATAAAAAGATTGTGTTCGTTTTTGATGTCCCAGCATGACTTCTGGACAAACCAAGTAGTGGTTGGATGTTTAAATTTGATGTGATATTTCAAATAGTTCATAAAGCAATATCATGGTGATTTCTTTATTAAATGTGTCAATTGTTGATTGGGTAAAAGCTATGGGATTCTGCAGCTTTGACATTTTTAACTTACATTCGATTGTCTAAAAATAGGATATTGATTTTGGATTCATTATGGTTCTCATTTGATTGATTGTAAAACGCAACAACAATTTTATTACAATTCAATTTAAGCTGACTTTCGATTTCATTTTCATCAATTGTGAATAATCATAGGATTTTAATTCTGGATTTATATAATGCCATTTGATTGCCTACAGAACTTGATGGATGCTGATTTCGGATTAATTTTGTAAACTAACATTCCATTGGCTATAATATTACACTGAACATTGCTTTTGGAATTGTATATGCTATATTTGATTGGCTGGAAATCATGGGATGTCTTGCTAGTAAGCACTACCACCCATCCGATGAAAGTGGAATAGAAACTTCAGAAGATATCACATCAAGATATACAAGAACTGAAATGGTCCCTAAGATGAAACAATCGTATAAAAAGCGCGTCTCCACTAGAGTCGTAAATTTTCCTGAGCTGAACATTTGTATCTCCAAAGAAACGAACATTGATAAACAAAATCGCTGTAACTTACACAAGTCGTCTGGAGAACATATCAAAGAGGGTCATACATTCGGTCACTTCCCAAAGTGGCGAGGATACAAAATGTGTAATCTGTGTGAAAAAGAGGTGAACAGGAGAGCCAGTTTTGCACAGGAAAATAATCAGAAAATCGTGAAACACGAGCCTCTATGTAAAAAATGTAGCGTTGCGTTTGGAATGAACAACAAACGGCCGACTTCAGAAGGACAGAATCTCAATTATACCACACTTACTCACCTTTTAGCTATGGTAAGTTCATATTGTTCTATTGCAGTCACTTAATTGTCTTATTGTTAGAAACCTATCGTATTGTCCCCAATAATGACACTGGGCACAGGTTATTTGGCTTTGGGGTGGAAGACGAAGCAAGAGGAGGGAAAGAATCAGTTATACAATAGTTTCTCCCCTACATGTAGAAATAAATCGACAGAAAAAGGGGAAAAGAATCAGCTAGCCAATAGTTTCCCCTTAGAAATAAATTGACTGGGAAATCGAAGGGGGGAAGAATCAGCTAGCCAACAGTTTCCCTCCTAGAATTAAATCGAAAGGGTAGGAGGGGGAATCAGCTAGCCAATACTTTCTCCCCTAGAATTAAGAGAAGAGAAAGATTCCGCTAGCCAACTCTCTCCCCCTGGGAAACTATCAGATGGGGAAAGAAATTACTCATTAACCGGTATCTACATAAGCATAACTTTTAATTTGTGGGTTTATAAAATTAAGGTGGAGTGCTTAGAAGAGGTTGACTGTTGGGACCACTTACCACTAAGCCACTTTTATGCAACAGGAAAAAATACAATTTAGTAGAAGCAGAAAAATGCATTAACTAATTGGAGCCTCCAAGTATATTAGCCAGTTATATCATAATTGATCTGTACCGATTAAGCTATCTGTATGGTTGCCGTGATGATCATTCTATACACTCTAGACCTTAAATTTCCTCCTTTTCCCCAAGTCTTTGCCCTAATAAAGACCCAAAATTTTACTCATAACTTCAGATATGCCCCTTGTTAGGCATCAGGTTTGAAGCAGTAGCTATAGAATGACAGCTAGAAGAAAATGTATTGGCCAGACTCGGGGTATCGAACCCAGGACCTTAAAACACAAGCCAGATGGTGTACCAACTGAACCTGCATGGTCTCCGATGATTGACCGAGTTAAGTCCTGCTATACACATGTACACTAGTCAAATAACTACATTGTACACTGTACTTGTAAGCCGTAAGGCTAAATAAACAATCAGATTCAATCAACAGCAGTGACTCTGCGATAACTTTGATATATATATGTGACACTAAAAGTTCACCAGACAAATATAATTGTGTTTATTTTAAGATCTAAATTTCACTTCAGCCAAACATTTTCATTTAACAACAATTCAACAACCAAATGTCAAAATTTCCATTTCTTAATGCTGGTTGGCATTTGCATTCTAACAAGCTAAAATTCAAACTTTTGTTTAAAAATCTTTATCCTGCAACTAAATATATTATAAGGACGACAAAAGTTTTCAATTTTTCTAGACCTTTCATCAAGTCAAGGTCACTTTGAGTTTGATCTACAGGTCAAGGACAGAAAAAATTCTACAATATTATACATGTTGTTGTACAATTTTATACAGATCAAAATTTAGTGCCTTTGTTTGATGACCAGTAGCATGTTTTCTTATTTGTCCCCATCTCCTGAATGATTTGATGAATTTATGGTATTAGATGAACAAACATAATTTTTGTAACAAAACTGTAAGCAATTATATATACATGTACATGCAAATTAAAAATTTGTGAAATGTGGGCAAGTTATCATTTGACACGTAAATTATACCATTTCTCTATTACATGTAATGATCAATCTTAATATTAACTTTATCATAAAATTAATTAGTAACTTCTGATAGATGGTGATTAACAAAACTTGTTTTATCTCTATTAAATTATAACATTTTCTTCCATTTATGACTAAATTAGATAAGGGACTCAAGAACATATAATCAATATGTTGATTTTGAATTTTCTTCTTTTATTATGTATAGTTATAAGGGGCTCAACTCTTCCTGCTTTATTAAATCAGGTTATACTTTAAAAGTATTGATAGGGTTGGGTGAACATTTTGTTCTGATTATCTGAATAACAAAACAAAACAAAAACAAAATAAAGAAAAAAGAAAAACAAGTTTGACATGAATATAATGTATTTGTTATCAATTATAATTAATTCAACAAGATGATGGAGATTCATTTATAATCTATTAATTAATTTTGAAATCCATATGACAATGATCTTGCTGACAGGATGTATTATAACAAAACCTAACGTGCTTACCTGGTATATTAATGCCTTATCCAGTAATCTTAATAAGAAAAGAACATACTATTGTCTTAGTGCTTGTATTTACATTTCAAGAACATTATTAAGATGTTCCATATTCAACCCAATAAGCGCCCAATGCTTTTATAAAACTTAAAAAGTGAAAAGGTGCTTAATAAGATGATATATTAAAATTGAAGGCCTCAATACGGGGAAGGGGCGCTTATACGGACATTGGCACTTGTTTTGAAAGTATAAATCAAAAATCATTCACCCATGAAAATATAATGAACTGTTCCAGTCTATGTAATGGAAGGGTTCAAATGTGTCTTTAGGTCTAAATTAGTTCTGTAAATACTGTAGTGAATAATAATGATCATGATGATATATAAATACGTTATGTATACAGATCTGTCATCAGTGATCTTATAGTACACATATGAATAGTGAAAGGATTTATAGCGTTATGAATGACGTTAACCATCACCTTTTGTGGCCTTTCCTTAGGCTAGCTGGTTGTCCTGTTATCTCGTATCATAGACTTTCCTTAGGCTTGTTATGACCAAGTATGGCTGTGGTTGAGACAATTGTGACATCATTCATTCATAAGTGTGTTCGACCAATCAGAATGTGCGATTTACCTCTTATTTTGTTTACAATATAGTAACATTAATATAAAATATGTTTATCATCTGAAAATTTTACCAAGAAAGTTAAAACCTAACTGTGCTTATAATTGAAAAACAAAATAATGTTCAATATGCATACCTTAATATGGGATTGGTAACTTAATTAACTGCAATTGATTATTGAATGAATGCTAAAATGATGATGATAATGAGGTTGATGATGATATTGATGATTATGATGATGATGATGATGATGATGATTATAATGATAATTATGAGATGATGATGATGTGTCACAGAACATACACTTATTATTTCATTTAATTGATAATGTATGGTTTTGATAAAAAAGTTTACATTTATTTTCACATCTTCAGACATTTTAATGACAAGTTTTAATGACATTTCAATTTGGTGTTGTAATCAATTTTTAAAAAAATAGACCTTGCTATCATTAGCAGCTTTACAGATGATAAATCAACAAGGCACTTCTCTGTCTGTCATTTCTATGTGTGTGGTATTAGTGAATTATTAGTTTGTAAAAAAAAAAAACCCAAAAAAAACCCAAAATCATTATCATTTATTTAAGGATATTTTCATACAATTAATGACTTTTGATAAGATTAAGTTATGGATTTATCAACTTTATTTGTCTGACTACCATCGTCTAGACCTTATAATTATGGCAAGGTCACTATTTTGCATATGCATTATACATAGCAAGTTAAAGATTAAGGACGGAAGCGTGTTATATATCTTGCAAAAGATCCAAAAAACAAAACATGGACCATTAATGGGAAAATTTAGTGTCAAAAGTGATAGTGATCCCAAGAGAAAATTCAACCATAATCATGATGTGATCCCGCTCGAATTTGGTACCCTGCTGGGGTCTCTGTGGACAATCTAAGTGGGCTCCTGTTAGGAAACCGGATCCCAGTGGGATGGCGATGCTTTTCAGGGAAGAATGAAGGAAGCATATATATAATACACAGCAGGCAACTTGTGAACAGGGAGGATGGGGCCCACAGAGTTTTGTTATACATAAAATGAACAAAGTTATTTAGCAAAGTGCAGATTAATTGACCTTTACCTTTGGACAAGTAACTATAATAGACGTTTTGGGGAAAAATACTATTACAATCTGAGCAGACAATAAATTTTTACATTTTTTTTGTGAACGAAATTCAAGTAATTTCTCTAAAAAAATGATGTTCGCTCACAAACACATGACATCACAATCAATACCTACTTGGAAGGTTAGATAACTCTGTAATATGCAAATTTAGAATATTTTTACCATTCAAACACACTCGATTATTTGTCCATTCTCATCTGTTACTGAAAGAAGAAGGCAACATTGATCCAACATTGGCCGAAGTGTAATATATATGTTGACAGTGTCTTTAATGTTAAAAACTTCGCTTGTCTGTCACTTGATATGTTTCTAAGTAGGGGAGATATTCTGATATTAGAATTCTGCTGAGAAATTCTTATCAATAACTGGCTGCCATGTAGCTATCTACTAGTCTTGAGGCTACAAGTTCAAAACAAGTAATCCCTGGGATTCATAAGTTGTATACTATACTAAAGCAGAGTGATCAACAAATTAAATGGTGATAATTTAATTTAAAAACTTCGAAAGTGTAAAGATATTTAATAGGTAAAGTTTGCTGATAAATATGTAATAGATGGTTTCACTGAGCAGACGTGGTTTTTGAATTTCTACAACAACAGCTAGATTCTACAAATCTCTGGATGATTGTAAACATGAATATTTTCGTGAGTGCTTAATTTTGTGATTTGCATGCATAAAACTTTCACTGTATTGTTATTTTCATAATAGATACACTTTCAGATTTTTAACAACAAAATTCATCCAATTACAAAATGTCAAGCCACTTTCATGTAATTAGCGAAAATCCCCCCGGTATAATTTCCCATATTTTTTGATATACGGTAAGTGAAGTTTTTTAAGAGCCTTGATCTGCTATCACTCGAGCTCGTCATTGTTCAAGTTTTGTATTCTTTGTCGACTACTTGATGGACTATAGTGTTTCGAGTCATTAATTGTTATCTATCAAAGTTACCTACGTGACGAAAGACTTTTATAGATTGTGATAATTGTACTAATTGCTTGGAGTAAGGCTGGTCAGATGGACATGCATATTTTGGTGAGTTTATTTTCATTTTGTGTTCTGGTGTTTTTGTTCAATGTTCTAAAACTATGTTAATATTTGGTTTTCAATTATTAATGGTTAACTGATAATAATGTTAACTGATATGGATTATTCTGAGCTACAATAGATCTAGACCAGCTAGGTATGCAGGAATTGTGTATCAAGCAGGATTGGGGGGGGGGAGCGAAGGGGGGATGGGGGGTGAGGGGTGTGGCAAATCATGCCTCGATCTTCCTGTCATGCACATGTTGATTATGCTTCCTATTCCCGCGCATCCTGTTCAAACATATGAAGAATTGGGCGTGCCATTACAGTTAGTTCTAATTTTGATGAAATAAATAAGAAAAAAACTCCAAAAAAACACAAAATGAAACTTAAAACTGTATGATCATTTTTTTGTAAACTCAATATAATGTATGATAATTGTGTTAATTATAGATTTATAGTCTTTAGGCAATTAATGTGGTAGTCATTTATACTTTTGATTAAAAAAAATAACAAATTTAAAGATGAAATTGGTAAAACTATAATCTTCCATGATTTTGTAAAATCAATTTGAAAAAAAAAGTATTTATTAATTCTGTTACTAAGTGATTATTATCATTATCTGTCAACAAGATATTTACAGTTGTACTAGAATTTGTGTTTGTCATAAAAATACGTCAAGTAGAATATTGTTTATTTATTTTTCTTGATTGACTGTTATCACAGTATATCTAGATCGGAAGTTATGTGTACGTAAGCTAGGGGTTCGTGAGGCTATTTACCTGTAACTTTTACCTGTAATTCTCATAAGACAGATACACCTGTGTGATGTAATATAACCAATCCTTGATATCTAATCTTCTGTAAATATTACCTGTAGAAATAAACAAAAATGATTAAAAGAGCAGTGACCGAGACGATAATAGTAAAAAATATCACGTTTATAGGAAAGAATATGATGTGGATCTTAAAATGACAGATGAGCGGGGCTTAATACATATTAAGTGATTGTCCAGTGATTCAGTCTATTACTTATAGGATCGTAGAGCCGGAGCGCTGACATACTTATGTGTCACTTAAGGACGTCGTACGGGACATAGAGCAGCAATTATATATATGTTATATACAGTCATTTAGCCTACTCAGACCACGCATGTGTAATGTACACTCGCTCTTGACTTATATATACATACACAAAGATTTGATTGTGTTCTTGTCATTACGGTCGGGGAATAACTTGTAAACTGTTTTAATACAATGAACTAGTGTGACAGTGTATATGAATTGTGAAACCGTTTAAGGATATGAAAATTCAGTCTTTTTTCTTATTTTGAAAATATTCTGGCGAAATGATGATTATATATGAACACGAACATTAGCTAGTGTTTCAGAGAGGATAAACGACTGTGAAAATTGGATTATTCCTAATATCTTGGGGACACGTTTCTTTTGATATTGTGTAACATTTGTGTCAAAAGAGTGTACTTGTGTTATTATATTTGAGACGTTATAGTTTCTGAAGGGATTTAATGTAAAGTAGAGAATGCAGAGTTTCCTCACCAAGAAATTACATCTACACATGGAGAGCTGTCTGTCACTTTTACTGAAGGTAAAATTTTAACTTCATGTTATCATCATCCTGTTCTTTTTATCTCCTCAATATCTCACCAGTCTAACATTAATAGAAAGCCTATCAGCTTATTTAGATGTATAGTATAAATATATGTTTAAAGATTAAAAAACGCTTCACGAATTTGTGTTTACTGATAAATCATTATTTCAGAGCCATATAAGGGGGTTAAATGATAGTGATATCTCTATGACACTGTACAGGTGTAACTCTGGTGGGTTGTAATAAAATTTAGACTAGTATTCTTGGTCAGCAGTAACACCTTAGTAGTGGATTGTGATAAAGATCATGTAGTCTAGAATTCTGAGATACATATTTGGTTCAAATTCTCATCTGGCCACTACAACAATCAATTGTTCTTGATAAATCAATCCTATATAGCCAGTACTTTGCTACATTTTCTTCTGTCCTAGCTGTCAGATATAATTGGTGACCAACTCAGGCTTGGGTATTGTAAGGTTTACATGTATCTCTCTAGTGTTTTTTAGTGAGAAGATTAACTGTCTCTGGGTCAGTATTAACTGTCTCTGGGTCAGTATTAACTGTCTCTGGGTCAGTATTAACTGTCTCTGGGTCAGTATTAACTGTCTTTGGGTCAGTATTAACTGTCTCTGGGTCAGTATTAACTGTCTCTGGGTCAGTATTATCTGTCTCTGGGTCAGTATTATCTGTCTCTGGGTCAGTATTATCTGTCTCTGGGTCAGTATTAACTGTCTCTGGGTCAGTATTTACTGTCTCTGGGTCAGTATTAACTGTCTCTGGGTCAGTATTAACTGTCTCTGGGTCAGTATTAACTGTCTCTGGGTCAGTATTAACTGTCTCTGGGTCAGTATTATCTGTCTCTGGGTCAGTATTATCTGTCTCTGGGTCAGTATTTACTGTCTCTGGGTCAGTGGAATGTTACTTGTTGATTACATGTATATACATTGTATCTCAATTAGTAGCATCTTTGTCTGGTATGCAGAGGGTTCTGGGTTCGAAAACATTATAGATTATCTTCTCTAATGATTTACTCTTACAAATATTAAATCTGGCAATACAGACCACCAAAGGGACAAAGAAAAGTGTCTTTACATGTATCACCAAATGATCTTTATGTACAAGGTCACATTATGTTGAAATTGTCCATTTATTTTTGGCATCCCACACATATGTTTTCATGAAACAGGTGGACTTTATAGAGGTGGTTGCCATGACAGTTTTTACTTTCATGTGGTCAAACTTGTTTACAAAAAGACCTTATGAGGGAAACAGAAAAAACGGTCTTCATGGTCTTTATACACAGGACAAATTGTGTAGAAATTGACAATTTATAATTATAGCACTACAAGAAAATAGTATTACTACCGTATTCGACCCAATAAGCGCCCATGTCCCTATAAGCACCTCTCCCCTTTTTGAGACCTCAATGTCAATTGCCCAGGAATAAATAACGACCAAAATTACTTAAAACGGAATAGATTTGCAATAATTTTGACTTATTAGCACCTTTTCATTTTTATCAATTTTTTAAGAGCCATGGGCGCTTATTCGGTCGAATACGGTAATAAAAAATAAGCGAGTGGTCATTATACAGATGTGGTTGCTATGACAGGTTCTCTTGTTACTAAGACAAATCTGTTTATAAAAAGACAACTTGTGAGAGAAAGATTAGAACTGGTTTTTATGGCAACTGTGGTTTTAATAATTAACCATGAAGGTCAAATTATTTTGCAATTTGGTGGATTTTCCTCATAGAATTTCTGAACCTGATTATGCAGGTGGTCATTTTACAGAGGATTTTAAGTTGTTAAGGCAGGTTTTAATCTGAATCCAATCACCTGGCTTCCTGGATTATACTGTTACTTATCTAGTCCTAGTTTATTTAACTATACTGATAAGATAAGCAAAATATTGACACTTGCTAACTTTATCTGACTTTAGTTGTTGATAATGCATTATATCATGCTTCTACTGTTGTAGTTACTAAAAATAGACTGACAGATACAAGCTGTCACTAAAAAACTGTTCAGACCATTCTGTTTTCTTTATGGATAATCATCATTTCCTGTGTGGAATGTGAAATGAACAGGCCAGATTTTTATGGTGTGTCGTATATATGTAATATAGCGTTTTGATGTCCTCTATGATGACTGGATGGGACGAGATTGACAGAGGTTTTCTCAGGATACCAACGGTGAGACCAGATTGTGTATATATAACATGACAATTGTTAATTATGATAATTATTTCCATGTTGGAAAACAGATGGCTAAAACCTTGCTGTTAACAATTTATTGTCAATACAAATTTGATATATTTGATGGCTGTGTCATTTAGAACCTAAAAGAATCCTGTAAGCCTTTCGCTCCTGGTCCTAGTTTCATGAACATTTGAAATTCTCCATAGAAAAGTATTACAAAAGTTTAGGAAAATATTCTTCAGTAAGGAGCCTTCTCTAAAAACTGTAATGCTTTTCCTATGCAGAATTTTATGTTAAGGAATTCAGGCCCAGGTTGAAACATATTTGACTGGTTTGCAAGCTTAAGAGGCTTGCTGAATGCTTATTGCCTTAAATTTCTGACTAATTGTCTTCCTTACTGGGTACACCAAAGAAAAGTATTCTTATACCTATTTGTATCTATAGTATAGAGAAGTGCATTTTTTGAGATTTCTGGCAGTATTATATAAGAGCACTTTCAGTTTACTATGATCAGAGTTTCAGAATATTTTTGAAAAATGTCATCTTCTTCTGGTCAGTTTATAGGGAAATTATTTTTTTTTTATTTGGAGTTGACTAAAATCAGGTTACAAAATACTAACAAGTTATTATAACAAAGGGAGCTGATTAATAGTTCACAACTTACAAATATGTAAGTTGTGAACGAAAAACCTCTAAAAAAAGTCTACCATATTGATCTCTTTCTATACTCATGTTACATTAATCTGTCACAGTAAACAGGCAATGATGTCTTCTTTCTTTTGATACACATATTATTACATAGTTATACATATGTATTCCCATGCGAAAGACTCCCAAGGACAACTGGGGGGTCAATCGGAGGTGCAATATTCCATCTCCGCCTATTCCAATACTCCGGTTATTTGAATATTATCTTCTGGAAAATACACTATTCAAATAAATGGAATCGTCTGTACATGTAATATGGAATACAATGTCGATGTTATAAGCAACACACAATTGTAAAACATCCTTAAATCCATAGAATATGGGGAGGGGGGTGGCATTTATTTAACTGTGAAAGACTTGCAAGTTTATATAATATGGGATACAATGCTGATGTAATAAACATCACACAGTTGTAAAACATCCTTAAGTTCTTGGGCGGGGAGGGGCATTTAATATGTAACTTCAACTCCTTAACTCCCCCAGATGGGAGAATTAAGGGGCACAGCCTAATTAGGGAAGGGGCACTTTACCTGGTAATTGTCGCGAATATGGTATATGTAAAATGCTTATTAAATGCGATTTAATTTATCAGTACAAAATTTTATTACCCAACTAATTTTATGGGAGTGAACTATTGATTTACTAAAATAAACAAGCATTAATCATCACAATTTGTCAACTTTTGCCAATCCCTATTTTTAGTATCCTGTTTTAGACATAAACTGTTTGGACATTTAAGACTTAAGATACCGGTACTTGATACCGATATAGTATCGCTTCTCTTAAAAAAAACCAAAAAAAACCCCAAAAAACAACCAATACTCTTATTGGTACTTGAAAAAAAATTGAGGCATAATTTTTCAAGAAAATCTACAATTGCCCTGTAAAAGTGACAAAATGAAAAAGACAGGCACTGTACTGTGTTAGAAAATAAAATGTCTTACAGTTCTGTTATATAATGAGAAATATATTGTATGCATATTAACTTGACTGAATGTATAATTACAATGTTAAAGTAAATGAAATCTATATGTAGTATTGTTAGACAACCATCAGGGCCCAGTTTAATGAACATTACTTAACTTAAAGGAATTCCTTTAAACTTAAATTTCCCCATGGGAAAGCATTGCAGATTTTAACGTAGGCTCCTTAACTTAACAGGTTTTCCTTAACTTCCATAATGCTCTCCTATGGGAAACTTTAAGATTTTAAGATAAGCGATTCCTTAAAACCTTTAAGGAATGTTCACGATCGAAACTGGACCCACTAGTATATTTCTTCAAAAGTATCAGTGTATTTCATTATTAAGGCTTTCCTACCCTATTTAAGATGTTTGAATCAGATTATATGAAGTTGAATGTTTTGATTTTTTGTTACAAATTTATGCTGTTTGATATGTGCTAATGTCATAAAAAGAAAATGTTTTAATTAAAATGCAGATTAATTAATTTTATTTTCATAGGAATGTTATTTCCTTTAATTAACATTATAAGGTTCTGACTGATTCACTGTAATTGAATGCAGAAACAATTTAATAGGTCACTTTGCAGTCATATTTGATTTGCTTGTTATTCATGGATGCAAATTAAAAAAAAAAAAGAAAAGAAACTAAAAAATGGCCCCGAAATTCCCATTTGGATAATGGATATCACAAATTCCATGTATCTAATAGGAAAAGGTTAATTAGGGATAAAATTTAAATGTGAACAGAAAATTGTGATTTGTTGAGAAAGAAATGATCGTGATCCATAGTTTTTATAAAATACGGATACATGTGTTCTGAATGACAACTTGTGTCACGGAGGCCATCCTTGAATGACCCTGGCTGTTAATGCAATAGGATGTTTATAATTTTATAAAACAAACAAGTTTCTTGTTCAGAGTCAGCAATGTTGGCCATTTTCCTTCCTAACACTGTCAAACTGTTCCTGCTTCAAGCTGCTGAAGGACTGTAATAGGAACTCCTGTATACTCTCATAAAAAACATTTAGATTTGGGATAATTATATGTAAATTATGAGAAATACAGTAAAACATGTTCATTACAAATTCTTATAACATTGTGATTTTTGTTCCCGGTTAGAATTTATATAATGTGTGGTAATATGAGTATAACAAACAATGTTTTTAACGAAGTGATTTCATTCAGGTCCCCAGAGGTTCGTTATAATTAACTAAAATCAAATGTTTGATGTTGATGATGGCATTCGGAGACAACTAAATTATATGGATTTCAGCTGGTGTTTTACTTAAAAACATGGGTACATGTACAATGTAGCTATTTAGCCATCATGTGTTCTAGTTCAATAAGAGAAAAAAATAAACAATTACGTCAATGTTTAAGTTAGAGATAAGATAATTTCTGTTGCTACAGGGGTGTGTAAATATTACGTAAGTGAAACACTGTCCTCCCGGAAGTGGTTTGAGTATTTTCCCACAGTTTTACTGATAAATCACTCCTTACTTGGTGATAAGGTCATGTCGTACAAGTTTTTCATTCATAAACATCCATTTAAATGTACTGAATATGCCATCAAGTAAAACAATTTTGTACTTAAGTGGGTGTTGTTTCATATTTCATATGTTTTCAATGTGTTTCAACAAGCATGTAATAGCATTTGTAAGTGACACATATACATGATCATGACGTTTTGACTCATGATTTATGCACAAACAAACATGAAAGAATTAAGGTCATATGGTTTAAATTGTGTAACTATCTATAACTTAGCGTTGATGAATATTCATGTTACAAAGAGCGGCAATCATTACATTTGTATGTACTTATCAATGTGTTTATGCCTGACTTCCTTACCACCTGCCCCCAAGTGACCAATTTTATAACACAATTTGACCTGTGTATAAAGACCACTTTGCTTTAAGACTATCTTCTTGATCTGTTGCTGGTCTTTAGCCTTTTAGACAGATTTGTCTGTATAAAAGAGGTCGATATGAGGACCCCGTTCTAATATTTAAGATATGTATATAATACATTGTATAATGGCCCTGATGTACAAGCTGTGGTTTGAAGGACTATTCGTTATTGTTCAAATTATAATACATGGTTCAAAGAGGCCACTATCGCATAATGCAGCAACCTCTTGACTATCAAGAGGCAATTATTATTATAGATGGATGTCAAAGTCAGTAGCGAAATATGCTGACGTATAACATACTTGATGTATGTACTTACTTTAACGTTATACAGTGTTTTTACCATTGTTGATTGTGGTTGGGTTGGCCGAGTGCCGATAAGATGTCCCTGCATATTACTACAAGCCCTCCACCTTTGGGCCGTGAGTTTGAATCCCATGTGGGGCAGTTGCCAGGTACTGACTGCTGGTCGGTGTTTACCTTTGGGTACTCTGGCTTTTCTCCACCAACAAACCTGGCACATCCTTACATGACCCTGGCTGTTAGCAATAGCATGTTAAACTAATCCAATCAAAGCAAAACATTTATCATTATTGAAAGTGATAGCTGCAGATTCTACTATCTTTTTATACATCTATGCCAACAATTGTTATTCAAGTTTATTGGTGGTACAAATATTCCTACACAGCATACGAACACGGTTAAATCCTGTCTATATCACCACCAAAGAGACATTATAGGTAAAAATGGTCTCTATGTATAATAGCCAAGTGGTCTTTGTACCCAGGTCATATTGTGATATAAAGGGTCATTAAAGACCCTAAAACAGGGGTCTTAATAAGCAGGTGGTCTTTATACAGAGGCAGTGCTAAGGCAGTTTTCACTTTAGCTACCTTTATCTGATATATAAATGACCTTTAATGTCCCTAAAATTGGGATCTTAATAAACAGGTGGTCTTTATACACAGGCAGTGCTAAGGCAGTTTTCACTGTAGCTTGTAACCTTTATCTAATATATATAAATTGCCATTAATGACTCTAAAATAGGGATCTCAATAAGCAGGTGGTCTTTATACAGAGTTAGTCACTATGCCAGGTTTCACTGTAGCTACCATTATCTAATACATAAATGACCAGCTATGCAGGTACTCAAATGAACATGCACTGCACATATATATACCAGTAATTGGATAAGTGCATGTCATATCTAAATTAAAAGTTTATATTTGGTAGAGACTAAATCTGACCCAACTGGGTATCAGATGATAAGAGCAGACGAAATATGATTTTGTCATCTCATACAATTACATAAAAATGTCTCGCACATTCATCCCTCAACATGAATTTGAACCCTTCTGATTCTGAAGCTAAAACGGGCCATTACTAGATAACAGGGGCAATCGGTCAAACATTTTAGTAGAGATATTACACCTTGTTGTTTCAGACTGCCCTAGATCTGACAGCGCCAGCCAGCGACGCTTTACTTAAAAATCGGAAGAATGCCTGGATACAGTTGGCCGGCCATCCAGGTAATTACGTTACACAGTCTGAGTGGCTGACGTGTGTATACAAATTTTAGGAGAGTTTATAAACAAGTCTAGCAAGTACACATACCATAGTCAACCCTGTAAGTATCCAGGGTGATCAAAATATTGAGAAAATGTGGTGGGCACTTCATAAAGATTTGAGATCTAATTAATTATAAAACTGATATAACCTATATATATATACAATTATAAAATAATTAACTTAATTCATTACAAAATTGATGTTAGCTAACTATCTACTATAATAATGAAGTTGAGAAAAGTTTCATGTTATGAAGCCCTATTACATGTATGTACCGTATTTGAGCTAAGAAGTGCCCTTGGCCAGGGCACTTTAAATATAAAGATGAGGTTGGGGGGAAGGGATGCTAATAATCAGACCAAATTCAAATCTTTGACAAATAATTGCACAAAGTAATTATAAGCCACAAATTAATTTGAAAAGTAATTAAAATAGATAAACCATTCGGTAATAATCAATAATAATTTAAATTCAAGGTAAATGAAATGAACCTGAGGCCACGAAAAAAGGGAGAGGCATGCACTTATAGAGAACGGGGCTCGTATCCGGTCAGATACGATATGTCATGTACTCAAGACTTTTTATGTTCCTCAGGTTCCTTTGCCCCGGCTGGCCCTAATACGATCTGGAAACGTCGTATCACGAAAGACAACACAGAGACAAAGGCATACGAGGCCCTGATGGAGGATATAGCACATGACATCGTCCCGATTTACTACCGTGAGGTAGAATACAACTCAGAGTGTATCCTTCTTACTGTTTTCACCCAGTACAGAATATACCCCCTCATCAGTGGCTGGGTATTATGATCTGAACATTTTAAATTAGTTATAACTAAGATTTTAGGATAATAATCACACTATCATCAACCACCCCACCCTTCAATATTAGGGACAATATGTAGATGTACATGCAGGTTTTTATTGTACCAAATTTCTGGTTGCCATTCAGGTAAGGGTCCATTTCAATGAAACTTCACGGCATTGTTTGGGACCGTGTATAGATATGCATGTAGATTTTCAATTACCAAAAATATGGTCGCCATGGTAACCAGGCCAATATACACAGGTTTTATTTTATGGCCATTGCTTGCCAAACTGATCATTTTGAATAAGTTTTGTCAGGATTTAATTATTGTAATATCGTACAGGTGTATCTTCTTATTTCTACATATTGAAATGGCTTGTTTCCAATTTTGCGTAGAAAAAATATTGTTATTTATCCTTGACCATGCCTCAGTTTTTATTGAGATGGAAGATCTCCTTCAACACTTCACAAACCCCAATATTATGGACATAAAGATTGGGAAAAGGTTGGTTAATGGACTGTATCTTGAGTTGTTCATCCCTGAAATATCATAATGAACTCTTCCAGTCTTTGTATAAGAAGAGTTCAAAGGCATCATGTAGCAATGAAGGATCTTAAAAACAAAGTGAAAAATAATGAAAGAATTTATCCAAAGATTATGAATTCATTAAATTTACTATAATTATAAATGTACATGAATGTGTCAATTATTCATAAAGGTCAATGTACTTCATGAATAATTCATAAACACTATTTTATCTATCAAATTGCAACAAAATGTATTCTTGAAAGATGACATCTTGCTGACCTGTGCATTTACAACATTGTGGTTCTACTATTAATTCTCAACTAATAAATGTGACAAAATATAAAAGAATTTTAAATGCTGAAAAGTCTCACTTGTTTCTTAAAATCACAATATTTCTCTTTCTCATGATCATGAATTCATTTTTATTAACCAACATTTCATTTCAATTTTGTATTGTTAAGGTTTTAATGCTGAGTTTAGTCGAGTTGTACTTAATACTGGGATAGTTGAGTGGTTAAGACATCCTGACATATTACCACAAGCCCTCCAACTCTGGGTCATGAGTTCAAGTCCCATGTGGGGCAGTTACCAGGTACTGACTGCAGGTCGATTGTTTTTCTCCTGGTACTCCGGATTTCCTCCACTATCTAAACCTGGCTTGTCCTTAACCTACTCTGGCTGTTAGTAGGATGTTAAACAAAACAAAACTTAATAAAAATGATTTCACATTCCTAGAACGTTCCTGGAATCAGAAGTAAAGAATCCAGTCCTACGTAAAGATTTATATGAGAAAATGGTGGCACTAGATCCTAATGCTCCTACAGAGACTGAAAGGAAAAATAAGGCCATCACTAAACTACGATATATGCAGGTGAGATAGCATTATAGCTACTTATTTAACTACTCCGATATATGCAGTAACTAATGTAACAGTACCTGTAACTTAATGTAACTACTTATTTTAGTGCGGTCAAGTTTTGACGCAAATGCTGAAAAATATGAATTAGCATGGATATAAATTAGTGCAATACCAATGCTTTCAGACTTTTGCAAAATTAAGTGCTTTACATGAAGTAGCGTTTCATAAACCAGCTGGAAAAAGGCTCAAATTGAACCATTTCTTAAGTAAGTATGTGTACAGTAGTGTACCAGATTTGTTGTTCAACAGGTTTAATAAGCATAAAAAACGATTCATAAAGAATTGTCATGTTCGTGATCAAGATGCATGTAAAGTGACATTTGTAGTTGACATGGTTCTGTATTCTGTATGATTATAAGAATGCAGGTATTTGGCAGCTGATGACAGGTGTATGGTAATCCGCTGAATAATACATATTAAGTTTAGATTGAATTATCTCATATCGTGGATTAATATTTATAACAACAAATTATAATAAAACTATAAGTCATCTAAAATCGTGTTGCCCTATGGCATGTCCATGCTGGTATTTGAATAAATACTTAAGGATTAACTTGAATATATTTTTTATGTTATGGAGATATAACACAAAAATCTGAGTGTACTCTAAATAAACCGCGAAGCGGTTTATGATGAGAGTACACTCAGATTTTTGTGTTATATCTCCATAACATAAAAAATATATTCAAGTTAATCCTTATAATTCAATTTACTAAAGCTAATCTCTTCAATATTCAAAATTCATTTTGGGACTCTTTTGTCTATGAAATCATTACGCTGTCATCTCAGCCAATCAGAAGCAACGTTACAAACGGCGACGCCATTTTTTCCTTTATGGGCTGATAAAGTAAATTTTTAAGCCAATGAAAATGCTCGTAACAAGCAAAATTGAATTATTGAAATTTAAATAAGAACATTTTTGTTTGATATTTACATGTATTATGAATTGATGTTATCAAACTTTTTGTATAATCATTTTGTAATAAAAAAAAATTTCTTTTTTTTTTTTTGCTTTTAGTTCCGAGAGCAAGAGAGTTCAACAGCAGAATTTGGGTTTAGAATTGAAGCTCTTCGGGTAAGATATGATCACATATTGCAGACCTACTCCTTGGCTTGTCAGCTGTAAACACATTTTTCAAAGAAAATATCTGGAAAAGAAATATCACATTTACCCTTCACCTTAGACTTGGCCCCATATTTGTATTATCTGTCATTAGGGGCCGCAGTGGCCGAGTGGTTAAGATGTCTCAACATATTACCACATGCTCTCCACCTCTGGGTCGCAAGTTCACTGACTAATAAAATTATCACTGACTGTTTGTCACTTTGCCTGAGTATAATTTATAACCGATAATTTATGATTAATTGTTTTGAAAAATAAATGGTTATTTTACTTGCAGATGCAAAACTAAACTGCATTGCCATAATGGACTGTAACTTTCTAATACAAATCTGTCTGCAGAATTATAGTAATTGATTATCTCTCCCTAGTTTGAAACTTAGAATCGTACATGTCTAGTGAAAACAATAGTTGATAGGACATTAAACAAATGAAATTAAATAAGACTATTCAATGTTATTTTTTTTCTTGTAGAAAGTGTAATGGTTATTTTATGTGATATTTAATTGAGTTACAGACATTGTTTAAACATGTGGATATGTTGCTTTACAGCTCTCTGGTGAAGCCCCGGAGACAAATCTAAAGAAAGTAAAGACAAAAGAACAGGTTGGTTTTCTTGATAATAACTGTATCTTCTTTTATCATGTGTTAAAAAATTCAATTGTACTTAGGCCAAAAAATGTGTCTGTTTAGGGTAACATTGGCCAAAAAAATAAGGTTGGCAGGTTAGTAATAGGGTATACATGTATATTGATATTGGTCCTGATGTTGTTACTAATCTAAAATTAGATCTCCATTTATATTTAGCTGCATTGTTTTAATTAACTCATGCACCCCTGATATTTCATAATGAACTTTTCTAGTCTTTGATTTAGAAGAGTCTAAATGTCTTTTTCAGGGTGAATGAAGTACTTATAATTTCAAAACTTAAAGTATTAATTATGATTTATTGATATTTATTTCTGATCCTATAGAATCAACGCCTGTTGACAAAGTACCTAAGGAGTAACGATCAAGCGAGATGTGACATTTGTGAAAAATTACACAGTGTTAGGAAGAAATTTGAAAAATCTGAATTTCTGATGTCACATGAGGTAAGAACCACATCGGTTCCTGATAATAATTAATAATTTGTTGTTTGATATTAGTAATATTATTATGGCACATGTACCTTTCTTCTAGTAATTCTTCTTTTGTTAGAATTATCTCCCTTCTCACTCAAATTAAACATTCCACAAACTGAAATAAAAAATGACTGTTTCTTTATATTAATTCATTCTGCTTAACAATATTTTTAACTGAAGCTTTGTTTGAATAATTAAAGTAAAAGTAGAGATAAAAGACTGAATAAGAAGAAATTGATTTAGAAATAAACAAATCCAAAAGTAATACATAAATTTATTTGTTATTTTCCAGATGATCGGTAGTTCGTTACTAGTGATGTATGATGAGGAGGGACACACAGGTGTATGGATGATCGATTTCTCCAAAGCCATGGCGATAGGGGATGGCATCACACTAACGCACAGAAAACCATGGATGCTAGGCAACCATGAAGATGGCTACCTCTCGGGTCTAGACAATCTAATCAAGGTAAATAAAGTACAAAAATATTAAGAAAGGTGGAAGTTGGAGGTGAGGAGCTGGGAGAGGGGGCAAGGCTTTAAACATGTGTTGATGATGTGTTGATATAACAGAAGATAAATTATGAATAAAATTATTTCATAGGTATAAATTTGATAAATAATCATAATAATAGCAGACTTACTATTCATTCAGAGTGATTTCACATTATTGCAAAAATGACTCTCTGTGATGATATTTATTTGTTTCTTTTCTCTAGATATTTGAAGAACTAGAATTTCCTAAATCCAGCAGAAGTTCCACCACAGAGACGTTCCAATCACATTCTACTGCAGATCGTTGAAGCTAGATTTGTGTTTTTGTGACATCAATGAAGGTCAAAGTTCAATGACCGAGAGGTCAAAAGGTCAGTTTGACCTCAGCAACAAGCGCTGTGATATGGAATGTGTTCAATCCAAGTGTTGATGAACCTTTTGGAGGTTTTAGGTTTGCTGTGTGTGCAGTTACAAAAAGGTTCTGAACAGTAGTGGCTTAGAAACTGATTTTGAAGTTGCTAAACATGAAGCGTTTTGCTGGCATTATCTACATGATGTTACTTGAATCTTGGAGTATTGTACCATTTGTGATGGTGTAGTCTCCCTTCAATTACTATGTGTGATTGAGTAGTCTCCCATTGATTACTATGTATGATTGAGTAATCGCCCTTTGATTACAATGTGTGATGGAGTAGTCTCCCTTTATTACTCTGCGTGTTGGAGTAGTCTCCCATTGAATAAGCTACTGAAAGATCACAGAATCTGTATAAGACTTACAAGTTAAATCTGTACTGGTATATGTATGTATATACCCAGTGGTGAAAATCTTCTGACATATTTGTATGTTGTTTATGTCTTTGATTCTCATGTATGAATTTTAAAAACTTATATGTGCTACTGGTTAGTGGAGCTTATTCAAGATGTTTGTGTCGAAAAGGTCAGTATATGCTTTTTCTTTAGTGTTGAAAGACTTATGTTCATGAAAGGGGAGATAACCTGGTAAAGTTATATTTAAAACAGAGTCCTTGTGAAAAGACATGTCATGTAAATCAATTGCTTGAATAAGATAGATGTTTCATTGATTGAAGTTTCATCTTTTCATTCATTCATTTGGATTTTTTTGATGAAAAACAATACAACATGAGGTCTTTGAATAGTAAAAAATACAGGTAAAAAGGGTCAGATATAGCAAGGGTAGATAACTCAGTTTTAATTATCAACAGAACTAAACAATGCAAGCTGCGCTAGAAGATGGTCTAACAAAAAAACCCACAACAAATAAAGTCTGAACAACAGTGTTAAACACAATCAGGGTAAATACTTTAAACAAGGTAGATAACTTGTGAAGAAAAAGAAATCTCGGCATAGATTGGCAGTTAATCACAACCCAACCAGGTTTTAAATAAATGAAGGATAGAAAACTAAAACAGGGTTGAATATTATTCCAGTCCAGTTGACAATGTGCCATCAAACTGCTGATAGAATCTTTTGAACTGAGATATCATAACAACAATGTACAATTAAGCCAGGGTAGATAACTCTTCAAAGGTAGATAACTCAGTCAGGGTAGACAGCTTCAGAAAGGCTGATAATTATAGCTATATATAGACAAAAGTAGATACATGTAACTCAATCAGAGTAGATATATCTTAAACAAGGGAGAGAGTTTAACTAAGGTAGATAACTTAGATAACTCAACAAGGGTATAGATACATATAAATAAAAAAATTCATAAATAAATTATATGATAAATTTTGTAGTATAATTAGAGTCAATAAATAAAATGTTTGTAGTTACTTTGATAAAGAGGCTCCAAATATTTTTTTGAGTTATTATGAATGACACCAAGTTTCTTTACACCAAATCATATGATTTTCAGCATCAATGAAGTATAATTCACCCTATAAAAGTGATCATGTAATTTTTTCATTGAGTACTTTAAATTCAACTTACTGAAAAGGTGCAATATTTGTAATATTTTGATATTATTAGCTTCAGTCATATCAAGAGTTTAGTTTGTTTAGTCTTTTGTGAAAAGTACTTATTGAAATAATATTGTTTTGAAATGCATTCTGTTTGGGCAAAGGAGGCTGACCAATTTTGTCAGTGTATATTTCTTCACATTTGATTTATCAATATTCATATAAATGTAATTTATAAATACTTTCTGTTATTTAGAGTTGTCTACCCTCATCATTGGACATGGAAACATGAAATGATGTTTCCATGAAAATAAGTTAACAGTAATTATTTCACATATGAATGTCATAGCTGCTATATGTAGTCGAAGCCTTTTCATCATTCTGATCTGACAGAGTTATGATATTACTTTCCTTTGGGTTACTACATTACGGCCGCTTTCGTTTATGCGGAACAACCGGTTGGACCATTTGTAAAAGTCATTATTTCAAGTATAAATTCTGACGGACCTGCAATTTATTATACATGCCTGTGAGGGCTTTATCAAAGCTCGTCTGAGAACAATAAGAATTCACCAGGTCTGTCTTAAATTCATATACCAACAACTAGGTCCAACAAGTCAAATCGCATAATCGAACATGGCCCAGTAGTGTTAGTCCAAGGGAAGTAACTCTAGCAGAAATATCAGAAATAATAGGACATGAAAACTGCATAACAAAAATACTCAACTTTGGCACAAGTAAATGAAAACCTTTGATATTTTCTGAATTTTACGGTTGTTTTTGTGGTTGTGTTCTGTTACCGCTGTTCTTGTGTCTAATATTGCAGATAATTTGTTTGATACATGATGCAATAATGATGTATCAAAATTGTTTATTTTCATGCAATCTCTCTACATGTGCCTTAGTTGTGCAATGGAGATTTTCAAAAACATATACTAGGTATATATAATATAGCTTCATGGTATGCTCAATTTTATGTTCCTTGATCCACATTATCTTAAGAGACCAAGGAGTTTTTTGTTTTTGTCTCAGCTCTGTAACTAACATGTACATTTCTTTAAATAATTGCTTTTCACTATTTCACCACCTCTGAGTATAGATCGATGGTTTCGTTCTAGGAACTCTGACAAGTCCTTACAAGTCCTTATTTTACAATTACTTTAAGATTTGTAAGGACATGAAGGACTTAGAAGTTAAATCATTCTTTCATCTAATAAGAAATAGAAATATACTGGTATACATGCTTTCAAAACAATATCAGAGCTGGAACTATATTGAAAACACATTGAAAAACAAATTGTTTGTATCTATTTCCACTATAGCACATAGTCAATAAACAAATTTGGATACTGATACATTATTAATGTAAAAGTTGGTCAATTTGCGGTTCTAGAATCAAAATATGCCCAGGCTTATGCTTTCAAATTGGAATGTTATCTTTAATGTTAGCTTATAAATATATATGTATTAAATAACAAGATATGTCTTTCTGAAAAAATAATGAAAAAGAAAGAAATTTTCAACATTTTGTTTTTCCGAAGAATAATTGATCTTTATTTGTTTTCATAGTAAATCCAACTCTCTGATTGGCAGATTCTTTTTCTTCATATACTATGAAGAAAAACTTCGAGAATGGCGCGAAAATCCGACGTAATCATGACGTCACAATAGAGAAGTCGACGTTGCGTATTGGTTAAGAAAAAATAATCTGCAAACAAAATTTCTCTCATACCCCTATGAAGTTAAAAAATAGTAACAACAATGCTTAAATAACAAATTGTCAAATTTCGTGTAGAAATAACAAAACATCTGATGCATGCAAGCTTATTTGCTAATTTTCTGATGACAACAAGAGGCAAAGTAAAATGCCTTTAATGGGCATTAATTAAGCATGGATTGTTAGTAGAATTGTTACATTTGAGCTTTTTTCCTGGAATCTTTGTGTTCATGTATCTGATATTATATTTTAGTTCTAGGATTAATAAGTCTTGGCAGAAGCTCTTTGTTGACATTTTAGGGTAAAATATACCATATACTAAAATTAAATCTGTTATGTATCAAAATGAAATGAATATTATATGGCTCTGTAGAATATATACTTTCTTATGTTCTAAATGATAATCTGCTTGTGCTTCTATTGTTTAAAGATGTTTAAAGAATAATTAATATATTCTTTTTATTATCACAATTTTTCTTTTAACATTCCTGCTTCTTTTCTCTCTTTTTTTTAAACAAAACTAGAATGTTAATGTTTACACATTTTATGAGAGTGAATTTATTTCAAACGTTTTTAATAAAAAAATGTGTGTTTTTTTAATTAAGGGGTTTCTATTAGAAGGAAAATGCTTTGAATTTTCATTTTGATACAGGTTCTTTTTGATGACTTGCAAACAAGAATAATTTTGCAATGACTGATTACCTTTTAAAATGCTACAATTTTATAATTTCTTTCTTTTTTTCATTACTCTAATGCTTAAAGACCAACTTAACTACTTGGTGCAAACTGGCATGGTATGCGTTTCCAGTTGGGAACTTGTAGTAAAGATAAAGTTTACAGCATTACCGTGTTGTATATACATTGACACATTCTTTAGTCCTTTTATCTGAAAGGTCGAGTATCCCACTCTCCCCTGAGAATAAATGGATCCCTCCAAATTCTAAAGCTGGAAGGGTTCATTATAAAATTCCAGGGTTTACCAAGTTACTATTTTTGATTTAATATGTCCATATATTTGTGTCTCAGGAAAACCACTAGGTATCAAGCTACTTGCATAATGTGAAATCCATCGTTGTATACATTAACCAAATTGTGCATCTTATCAAGAAATAAAACAATCAAAGAAAGCTAGTTGTTCTGAGTTTGACTGTAATCCACAGGGACCTGGCACAATTTTTTTACCAACAGTATGTATCCACAAGGACCTGGCACAATTTTTTTACCAACAGTATATATACAATATGTATATATTATAGTATCTATAGGGCAAAGACTGAAGTAATTCTAACAGTGTAGACAAAATATTGTCGAATTTTCTAGGCGATCTTCCCCTTTGTCAAGACGCAAGAAGAAAAAATGGGCAGATCACCTCGAAAATTTGACAATCTTTTGTCCACATTGTTAGAATGACTTCAGTCTTTGCCTTCTATATACTATAAGTAATTCATATCCTACAGACATATGTCTATAAGGATCCAGTGCTATATTGAAAACAACTGTTAATATTACTTCCATGACCCCAATATTATAGTATCCATATATATACTGTTTTTAAAAGAATTGTGCCAGGTCCCTGTGCTATAATCAAGTGTTAACAGCAAAATGCATTAATTTATTGTATAATGAACTCACATACAAAATTCAACTTATTTTTTGTAACTGTGTGCAAGGCACTGTAAGAATGAAATATATTTATAATGAACACTCATTCAACAAGTTTATATGGTTATAACATACATGTAGTATTACTCATCAAGGTTCCTATAAGATGTTTAAAACATGTGTGTAACAAACTAGGCTTATAACAATTAAAAGGAGACTCTTTGGTCACCAGAAGTTTTATAATCCTGTTTTAATGTTATATATATTTTTTGTGTTTTCCCCCAAGAAACGCTTCTACCTCTATAAACACCTCTCCTTTTCTTTGTTCGTTGGCAACTACGTTCATACAAATGTCCTACCGTATACGTTGTCAAAATGAAGATAAACTTTTTTTTGTCGCCATCTGCGTTAACACTACCGAATATACAGTCAAAATGTAGAAACAATCATGTGTTAGTTGTCAACTGTGTACATTCTACCGTATACGTATTCAAAATGAAGATCAACCATTTTGTTTTTGCAAATGCATTCATACTACCGTATATGCAGTCAAAATGATGATCAACCCTTTGTTCGTTGTCAAATGTATTCATACTACCGTATACGTAATCAAAATGATGAACACTCCTTTGTTCGTTGTCAAATATATTCATACATGTACTACCGTATGCGTAGTCAAAATGAAGATCAAATTTGTTGTTGCCATCTGCGTGAATACCCGCGTATACACAGTGAAAAATGAAGATACCACATTTGTTCGTTGCCAACTGTGTCCATACTTCCGTATACGCAGTCAAAATGATGATCACCTGTAATCAAGTGGGCTGTTGGTACAACCATTCATCAGATCAATTTACAAAACCAAAACCATTTTTGGTTGATTCCGCCTTAGTGAGGCCACTAATTAAAAACTTCCACATTCTAGACTGTTATTACTGCAGGGTTACTAAAGAACCTCGATAGATCAAAGGATATCAGTAAAATAAACGGGATAGCTAGAAGTACAGCCCCGGTCATTCCTATCGCTTTGGAGGAGGGACGAATGTCTGTTGCGCATGTCTTCTTACGAATGGTAGCTGGAAAATATATTTTGATAGTATAAACCCCATTAGGCAAAATAATTTATAAAATATTTAAAATTTATTTGCATTGAACATTCAAAATAATAATCATGTATAGATGAATTAATGACGTTTTACATTATATTATTAATTCACAAAAGAATTCCACGGAAATGGATGTGTCGCCTGCACAGCATCTTAGAATATCACCAAAAATAGTTATTAACAGTTGAAAATATTGTTAATAACTAAGTAGAGTTATCAAGTCCCGTAATTCTTGCAACTATTGACGGATTTTGACCAGTATCAAACCCATCTGAGATCTTATTGATAGAAAGCATTACAAATGTAATTGAGCGGAAACCAATACATTATCCGTTTTGACTATTTTAAAGTCCCGTAACTCTCGCAAGGATTGACTGATTTTGACCAGTGTCGAACCCATCCGAGATCTCATCAATATAAAGCAATATACTTAGGTTATCGCACGGAAATCGTTTTTCGGACGTCGCCGACGCCGACGCCGACATATAGTGATACCTAGCTAAATGTTGCACTTGCGTTGCAAACGACACTATATTGTTTTAGTACATCACATGATAATTACTAGGAATTCGATTGGATAACAGTCTTCGACTCGGGGACTATACCTCGCCAGACAACACTATAGAACAGTTCCCTCTGGAAAGGGCCATAATAGAATAGAAGAAAAGGATGAACGATTTGTATGCCAAGATACCAGTAATTTACAACAGTTACTACATATACCTTCGACAATATTTCAACGTCTCGATGTGATAATACTGAGCAGTCAGCTCATATGAATATATTTTTACACAATACCTTACTACAATTGTGATTTATATCCTATTGTACATTTATGTATGGTACATACTTTAGATTTATACAGGGAACTACAACCTCACTAGCAAGGGATATTCAGTACTATACTCTCCCTGTTTCAGAGAGAGTATTATATCGTACTGGATACCCTTGGCTAGCAAAGTTAAGGGAACTAGAGAATGTCATTTAAGACATGAGAAAAGAAAAAAAGATATAAATTGCTTTTTATATAAAGACTGGTGAGACGTATAGACGTTAAAACCATAAATGTAAATTAATTTCTACCACAATAGTCAGTGTTATTCAACTCTCAGGGTATCAACTAAACAATGCAGCTGTTGATTAACAATTTTTTTATGCCACACGTGGTATAAACTCTGTACGCATTCTGATTGGCTGACACGATGAACTTTGACAGAACTACGTCTTTCTGAGTGTCGTGTCATCATTTGTCAACGTATCAATAATTGAGTGACGTCATGCTATGCTGTGATCGCCGCTTGACGCCAAAACTGCTGTTGGATAGCGTTCTTATCCTCGTCGTATTTCCATCGGCTAAAAGCGGATATAATTGTGGTAGAAACAGGTCACACGACTCGTGGTTGTTAGATATGGAATTTATTCCACACTCGTAAGTTATTTTTCAAAAGTTACAAAAGACACTCGCTAAAGCTCGAGTCTTTTGTAACTTTTAAAATATAACTCACTTGTGTGGAATAAATTCCATATCCAACAGCCACTCGTTGTGTAACCTCTATATATTTCATAGGTAATCTTGTTATAGCGCTTTTCGTGCCTGAAATGCTGTGTGAATTGTATTTACTGTGCAAAGTTGCTATTGCCAGTATGGAGATATTGCGGATTCACCATTGAGCTAACCGGTTCAATGTGTGTGGAAATATCATAGCGGCAATTCAGTCCGTTTATTGAATCATTGTCCATTGACCACAATGTTATAATTTGGAAATCTAATATTAAGGCTACTGAATCAATATAATCTACCAACGTTTTATAACTAAAATCTAGATTATCATAGATAGAAAATAAGTGACTTTAGAGAAAAACTCCCACCTGGGTAGCCAAATTATAAATAAGGTGCATTCGTAAAATCTTTATTGTTATTGATTGAGGGGACTGATAACGTTTGATCAAATGCATTGAGATTTATATATTCTGCATTCTGCATGGAAAATCCTTAAAATGTAATTTTTTACCTATTCATTATCAATATTAAACTGATTTTCGTATCATTGTTATTTATGGTTAATCATTTTTCAGAATACTTCTTTTTCATTCAAGATAAACTAGCTATATGTACCTTTAGTCCAGGCACATATCTGTCTTGGACTCAATCTTTTCTATACACGCAGGGTTCATTTCGAAGGTCCATTGTTCATTTATTTGGCTATGCCTTACTAGAGTCCACAGAACCAAACGCATTCCCATAGAAAACAATGGTAACGTTTTCAATTTTCTAGCTTAATTATGTTTTCAATGAAGTTATTTATTACCAATTTAGGGGAAAGACTTCTAACATAACTTTGAATAAAATGTTAAAGAAGTATCGTCTTGCTAACATGTAGGTGGGGTTCCATCTTGTGTTGAATTAATTTCGAAATTTCTTCACACATTTTACATGTTGCCCAACCCACACACTTAACATTTGAAAGTGATGCACCCTGAATACCCAACCAGTAGTCTCCGAAACATTCAGCTCTGTATGTAATGACTTATTTTTTGTTTGATTTCGCTGTTCCTAGTAGGAAACCGAGTTATCAATGAGTACGAACTCACGTAGCAATATTCAGATTATTTACAGATAGGTAGTACATACCTGAGAGCGCAGATTTGTTCACAGAGAGATGTGATCTCAGTTCCATGACAATCTCCTGAAGCTGAGAACTAGTCACATTGGTGATAGGTTTCCTCGGACCACACGGACAACACGACAGATTGGAGAGAGCTGTCAACAAAAAATGAAATTAACAGGGTAATATGTCAGGTTATTGTGAGCGTTACGTCACATTTGTAGCGAAACTGACAAGATTTTCGTTTATATAATAATAATGTTACTATATCGTTCTCTTCCCGCTAGAGCAGTATCAATTACTGCATGTAAATAAAAGAAACATTTTAAACTTTACAAATAGCAGTGAAGATATTTCTAATTCGTAACTCAATAGCAGTTGGTTTATCATTAAGTTGAAAATTCTGTTGACTTTTCACAGTTCGTTGAAATGAGAACTAAACCCTCTTTTGAATTGTATAATGATTTTAAAAACACTAGATACAACAAGTATTTTTGAAAAAAAAACCCATTTTTTTTCTAAATCATAAAATGTACATGTTCCTTTCAGGATCTTATCTGTTTTCTGCCTAACTAATTTTTTCTTCCTAGCTTCTCCCTTAATGCCACCTCACTTTTGACCTTCTGTTGAGCCCCCTTATGAGGTAGGCTCTGGGTTCTCTCCCCTGGCCGAGTCACACCAAAGTCGGCAATAGTGGCTACATGGAGTGGGACGACTGTCAGTATAATATGACCGATAGGGGTGTGTTGCTTGTTGACTTCGGCAGCATGCTTCAGTTATATAGCACTACAAAAAGGACATGGCATGACACAAAACACGAATATACTGCAGTCTCCCAGGACACACTTCATACACGCTGCACACCGCATACATAAGAGGCCGTCATTACATGACCGTGACTATTAATAGGACGTTAATTAAAGAAACAAAACAAACAAATCTTACCGATCGAGATTTCAGTCGTCCAAATCTGTGTTGTTGAAGTTGCCACAGAAGCTGAATGGGACTCGGTTATTTCACCAGACTCCGGATCGGTTGTCGAATCTGGCATTTGGGCTGGCGGAGAGGCTGTTGCGGTAGTATCTGTTTCCAAAACTGTTGTGGTAGTTTCAGTGGTTGTTATTTGGGAGCCGCTTGGGGTCATCGTTGTTGATGTAGTGGCTGCTGGTATGGTAGTGCTTGTGGAAGTGCTGGCGGCAGTGATTGTTGTTGATGCGGTTGTACAAAATTCTTCATTGGTAGTGGTATGTATAGAAGTCTCTGCTGTAGTGAATGAAGTGGTAGTGGTATGTAGAGAAGTTGCTGTGGTGACTGAAGTGGTAGTGGCATGTATTGAAGTCATTTTCGGAGTTGTTGTAGGGACTGAAGTGGTAGTGTTAATACATATCGGCGGGATTATGACAGTTGTAGTAGCTGTCGGGAAGCAATTTGAAATAATATCTGCAAATTAACGAAACAAAGAACGTACTGAATACCGTATTTCATTACTGAAAACCAACTTTCTTTCATGGTTACAAAGTTTCGCGACTTTTATTTCAAATAAGCTCGCGAAAATAAAAATTCGCGGATTTGACAATTGACTGAACATGCTTATCAATATTAATGATGTAGAGACTAATTCGCAGAGATAAACGTTAGCGAATGTACTTAAATCGCGAAATTTGCGAAAGTAATTCGCACGCGAAAGAAGTTGTTTTACAGTACTCACACAGTAGATATGATAAATGACAACATACTACGTATTCCAAATTATTTTAAAATAATACACCATTTATGTATACTTTTTTATGCTACAAATATGTTAAGCTTCCACAGTCAAGATTATCTTGTCATCTACATCATATCTTTAAAGAAGTAGTTTACACATAAAGTAGTAACCTATATTTTACTCTGAAATGATCTATTGTATCTTGCCATGGCATTCATGTTTGTATATTCATGTTACAAATCCATAACATATAAGCGTGGCGGTATATAATAACCATCAAGGAGAAAGCATTCGACGACCCATATTGCTATTATAACCATTCACAAAACATAAAAAACACATTATTTCTATGGAAGTGGATGTGGGAAAATGTGTCCCGTGTCTAATCAAATTGTCCAATAAAAATAAGTTTGTGTGCCGTGTCGAATCAAATTGTCCAATGAAAATAAGTTTTTGTACCGTGTCGAATCAAATTGTCCAATGAAAATAAGTTTTTGTAGCGTGTCGAATCAAATTGTCAAATGAAAATAAGTTTGTGTACCGTGTCGAATCAAATTGTCCAATGAAAATAAGTTTTTGTAGTGTGTCGAATCAAATTGTCCAATGAAAATAAGTTTGTGTACTGTGTCGAATCAAATTGTCCGATGAAAATAAGTTTGTGTACCATGTTGAATCAAATTGTCCAATGAAAATAAGTTTGTGTTCAGTGTCGAATCAAATTGTCCAATGAAAATAAGTTTTGTAGCGTGTCGAATCAAATTGCCCAATGAAAATAAGTTTGTGTACAGTGTCGAATCAAATTGCCCAATGAAAATAAGTTTTTGTACCGTGTCGAATCAAATTGTCCAGTGGAAATAAGTTTGTGTACCATGTCGAATCAAATTGTCCAATGGAAATAAGTTTTGTACCGTGTCGAATCAAATTTTTCAACGAAAAGAAGTTTGTTTACCGTGCCTTATCAAATTATCCAATGAACATAAGTTTGTGTACAGTGTCGATTCAAATTGTCCAATGGCACGATAAATAGAGAAACATCTTTTAATTTATAAAATGCGAATGCTAAACCATTTTGATAATTTTGTCGGAAAAAGTTATAAGCTACAATTGTCATCATCATCTGACCAATTTAATTGAAATAAACCAGAACAAGGTAATGATTCTTCACTGATAACACATATTACGCAGTGAATCTTGCATTTGTTTGATTTTGTAACTTTTTCAAAACCATCGATATACATTTTGGTATGTTATTTTTTTATTAAGATTTTTTTGTTTTGTTTCTGAAAGGTATTGAGCCTTTAAAGATAAAGGTAAATATAACTTACCTGTACTTCTTTTGCCTATGTCAATGTTAAGCGTGCCAAGATTCCAACATTCAAAGCTGAAACTTCTACACGTACTTGTATGCTTGAATGTCATCTGTGATGAAAACAAAAACTATATATGCCCTTCCAAGCATATCAAAAACAACTTAACGCAGTTTGGTTTGGTTTGCTTTGGTTAACGTCCTATTAACAACAAGGGGCATAGAAGGACGTCCCAGGTTTGATGGTGAAGAAAACCGGAGTACATGGAGAAAAGTCAGCGACCAGCGGACGGTCAGTACCTGACATCTGCTCCACACGGGATTCGAACTCTCGACTAAATGTGGTATCATACCGTCATAAGCATATGATAATAAACCATAAAGGGCATTATACGTCACAAATTACATCATATAAACAGTCTATGTAACTACAATACATAAAAATTGGCTTGATGTATTTAAGGAATGGTTTTTAATTTTTGTTGTTTACTGATGTATAAACTGTATGTGTTGGACAGATATCTTAAGTGAAACGCATTAGCGCATTAAATTGAAATATCTGTCCAACAAATGCAGTTTACACACTAGTTAATAACAAAAAAAGCATTTCTTACATTTACATTTACTATTTCTTTTAAATTTGATGTTCCGATAAAATATAAGTGAAATGTTGTCAAGTTCAGTGAGTACACAAAATATAATTCCTCAATAACACTATTTTTTTCATTCCATTGATTCAATACTTCTCAAACATTTTAATTTCTGAAATATAATTAAAGAGATTTTCATAACATTAAATTCTTTTTATCGAAGAATTCAAAATTCAGAAACATTAGGCAAAATCTGACGCACATTAACACTACCTGCGGAAGTCAGTGTTCCGATGTTCCGGCATTATCGAGCAACAACCGATTGTGTTTACAGATTAAGTGTAAACGATTGCCAGTTGGTAAGGTTATAAACATGTAGCAACGAAAAAACGGAATATAATGTAAAACAATTGTTATTAGTTGTCATCTGGATATTATAATAATTATATTTATAACTTAGTAACAGAATGAGTCCACGAAGGGTGATAATGTACTTCTCTATATACACAGTCTGCCCTGCAGGTAGGGTGTTAGAATTGTACCTGCTGTTCCTATTCATGTTCGTAAAAGGCGACTAAATTTAGGATCTTATCTTTTCTCTTCGTCCTAACTGACTTATGCCTCCCTTGGCACCGCCTCACTTTTGGCCTTGAGTTGAGCGTTCGCCCCTTTGAGGGAGGCTCTGGGTTCTGTTCCCTGGTCGAGACACACCAAAGTCTGTAAAAGTGGTAGTTTCTACTCCTGCTTAGCGCCCAACATACAGGGAGTGCGGCGACTGGTTCGCCCGTTGTCAGTATAATGTGACCGGGTGAGGTGTGGTGCTTGGTGTCTTCGGCGGCATGCTTCAGTGATATATCACTATAAAAAGGGCAACAGTTCCACTATACAAGAAGACACATCATGTATATACCGCAGTCTCCCAAGGCACGCACCTCTCACAACATACACGCAACACACCGCATACATGGGAGGCCGTCCTTACATGACCATAGCTGTTAATAGGACGTTAATTAATCAAGCAAACAAACAAACCAACTGAGTCTATTGTGTATCAAAGATAGCTTCTTGACGATATTTGTGATTTTAGCAGAAAATCACTTGAACGCTACCAGAGCAGTCTTTAAAGCATCCTTACCTGTATGCAAGAGTTCATTGATCTGCTCAAATACAGCGTTGTGTAATACACGGGTCGATCAACGTGTAATACTTCATTAATTGTATATGTTCCACTTATGGAAGTGGAAGATACTATCTGGCCTACACCGCTGATGTCATGGACAAGGATATCGAAATTATAAAAATAAGGAAGAAAGCTAAATCCAGATGATGATACAATGATCTCCCATCGGTCCTCTGGAAAAGAAATAGAAGCGAAAACTAAATCACAAGTACTCGTTATAACAACAATGATTAATTTGCTTAATAAATTTTGTTTGCAAATTTTCGTGAGAATCCGCTAAGCAGATTCACACAGTTTGAAAACAAAAAATATTCATCTTTATCTTTTACCCGACGTTATCATGACGTCACAATAGAGACGTCGACGTTGCAAATTGATTTAGAAAATTAATCCATTGGGAAATTAATGGAATCATACGCTTAAACTATTTTGTTATTACGTATTATGAAAAAAATAACCATAAGCATTGATGTCACTATGTTTTAACTTCATCGAGCTATGAAATACATTTTGTTTGCACACTTATGTGAGAATTCGCTAAGCAGATTCACAAAGTTTGCAAACAACATTTCTTTCAGACCCCGGTGAAAGTTAAAAAAAATAGTGACACCGATGCTTAACTAAAAACAAAAATCTTGAAAAAAATGGAAATCAATACAATCATATGGGCACATGGCATGTAGGTCCTAGTGGTACGTCAGTTCAGGGTTTAAAATAAATGAGAGAAACAATCTGGTATTTTCCCTTTCCTGTCAGAGTGTATAACGATTTATGCTTATGAGGAAATGATTTATCTGGTTCCTAGTGGTTCGTTATAACAATGTTTTACTGTATAACAAACATTTCACAGTTTTAATCTAAAAAAGTAAATGTGAATTAATTAAAAATGTTGTTAGGGTGTTTAAGCATAGGTAAAAATACCGGTTATACATGTACGGCAATTCCATTCAGAAATCAGTTTAATACATTTGAAAGGTCGTGAATGTATATTTTATATGTTTGTCGATGAATCACAGTGGCTTAGTTGTGCCAAGTATAAAACGTTATAGCCTTGTAATTGTAGGTCGTAAGATTGTTATTCACATACTGTGAAACATTAAATATTCGTGCGTACTTATATTTGTGGTTTAGAACGTGTGTATAAATATTCGTGGTTGGCCTATGAAAAAGTAATTCCATTGATGTATAAAATCTATGTTGTTATTTCATTTTCATAGTACATTATCCATGAAAGTAAAGACAATTTACTCATAACTAATATTCGGTGTTATACAGTAGAGCAACGGTGTAAAGTGAATTATGCATTTAACAGTTAGATCTAATAAATCATTGCATGTGGACATTCTTGGATTTGGGAATGAAATGTGTAAAAGAGAAAATTAACTATACGCAAAACATGAAGCACAGTTAACATTAAGGCAGTTATCTTTTCCAAGCATTTGTATATAACTACATTTACATGTTTTGAAAATCTTGAATACGTAATGCAAGACAACACACTTATTACTTTGAAAGAGTATATTCATTTACCGTTCGGATATAAGGTTTGCTTGCTTCCGTCTGCTCCCAAATAACAGTTACATTCAAATGTCAAATGAAAGGAAGAGTTCCTCATCGTCAACTGCAATACAATAATTCAATTTCGTTTGTAACGAGCATTTTCAATGGCTTAAAATTTACCAACCCAGAAACGAAAAAATGGCGTCGTTGTTTGTACCGTTGCTTCTTAACGGCTGAGATAATGGCGCAATGATTTCACAGAAGAAAGAGTTCCAAAATTTAATTGTGATTTCGAAGAATTTATCTTCGGTAAATTGAATTATAAGGAATAACTTAAATATATTATGTTATGGAAATATAACACAAAATCCTGAGTGTACTCTCATCATAAACCTCTACTAGACTACACTCAGATTTTTGTGTTATATCTCCATAAAATATACAATCTATTCAAGTTTATCCTTAATTAAAGGTGACAATATCTTTGATAAGTTCCCGAACAGCGCGCCGATCAGGGATTACATTTATTTGTTCATTGCAATGAAGTAATGTAAAATAAGGCTTCTTGGTTTACTATTGTTTTCAGAATTTGTTATGTATGCATTTGAAGAAATGACCAATTCGGCGGCCATTTTGAAAGAGTGGGACGTTTAAACCTTCCTCTATTTAATTTTGTACCTTACGTTTCCCTCATGTACCGGAGTCTTCATAACCCCATTACATTTCTATAATAGTTACAATGCCGTCTCGTTTTTTAGTTTCTACAAACGAGATTCCGTTACATAAACATTAAAGGAGAACGAGATACTTGTCTTCTGCATGGAAATAACTTTCCTTTACCCGTAAGTTGCAGTCGTTCCGCCGTTGTAGTGCCTTGGTAGAGCGCAATGTTATAATGCCGTCATACAATAGTGACGTCACAATATATTCCCGTTCCATATCGCGCCACATTAATAGTCCCGCATTTCCGGGCACTATAGTGCGACATATATCGCACCCATGTGTTAAGTCAAACTGAAGTAATCTGTTACGTGATTCACTAACTTGAAATATGTTTGGAGACCAAAGTGTAATATGAATTAAGGATGTATTCCTCTGAAGTTTCAGTCTCGTTGAAGTCTCGTTTCGATATAGATCAAAGAAGAGATTTTCAAATAAAAAAGATCAATAAATGTAGCAAGTTGCCAGTTGTAAATTTTGTCAAAAATTAACATTTCTATTCTTAGTAGATTTTTTTATTACGTTGATTTTAAGAAATGGCCCATTTGGCGGTCGTTTTGAAAATGTGACTTTTTACATTTTGAGTAAAGCCAACGTTTCACCATTTTTTACTGAAACTGTTTTTACTCAAATCTGGCATTTTTTGCTGTATCGAGCTATTTTTTTGCTGTAAATCTTTACTAGGTTCGTTGTAATTAAATTATTGAGCATTTATGTGTGATATGATACACTTCTGTCACTCTATTTCATTTTAATGGTAATTTGAGCATTTTTTGTTTATTCTAAAAAAATGAAAAATAACAGATATTTAAATGGGGGAAAAATAAAAAAATAAAATAAAAATAAAAAACACACGAACCCCCGTTTTTCTGTCTGATTTTGAAGAGCAACCTTTCTCCTATTAATATTATTCATATTTTTACAAAATTCTAATACCAGAACCTTTTCTATAATTTTTCTATAAATTTGACAAAAATGGCTGAAAATGGCACATATTTTATTGTAGTTCAAAATTAAGGGGAAGGGGTTGAACATAGTGTTATTCTTAGAAAAAACATATAGTATGACCACATCACTTATTTCCAAAAATCAATATGCGAAAAAAAAAGTTTAATGCCAGAAAATTTTGACTTCTTAGAGGAATACATCCTTAGGTGTACAAAAATAAATTACTTACTTGAACAGTTGCGATATCGAATAAATACCTAGTTTCCATTAAAGACCATAATTGGACCGATTTACCATTAGAATGTGTTTCACATGAGTTTTTATTTTGGTTGTAATACCTAACTCAGGTGTTGTCCTGGAGCGGAACAAATAAAAACATATATTGATTTTCAATTATTAAATAAAAAAATCAAGTCTGCAAGGTGAGTGGCCAATTATCTAAATATACATGTATATAGTTTCAGTGTATCTTTCGAGATGTTGAGCATAATAGACAATAACTTTTTAAACATATTACTAGTAATGTGTTATTTGTTATACCTGTTCGAAGCGGTAATTGGCAGCATGTATATTTCCATCATTCCAAACGTCAATCTTCATTGGTCTTTTTATGTCGGGGATATTGACATAAGATACACTCGGCATGCTTATCTCCATGGTAACGTTTGGTGCGGGACTACTACTTCCGTCGTCTTCTCGCTCGTAGAACGTCATGGACAGGTTAGTGCATATTGTCGAACTTTGAATACGTGACATGCTCACTGTGATTTCCCAATCACCAGCTGAAAAAATATGTAATTTCTTCATAACAGATTCTATTAATCACAACAGTTTTATTGAGATATTCAGGGATACAAAACAATAATTCAGTAATATAATATAGCTGTTTAGACCGATTAAATAGAAAACAAATAAGAAATAAGCATATATGCTCATTTACAATTTAAAAATATAAACAAAGGAATAACGAGAACAAAAAAAAAATCAAACAAACAAACAAATTAAATAAAGAAATCAAACAAATAAATCTGTACGTTTGTGTTTGAAAATAAAATAATCAAATAGGGAATATAGTGTGTGAGCCATTCGACAAAAGGGAAATAAATTGTCATCTAATACACAATATATCGAATAAAATATTTTGCAGAAAAGATCAACAATATGTTTTTGGTATTTGTCGAAAAAAAAACCTCCAAATTACAAATAAATTCATAAACAATTAATTATGGAGCATGGAAGTTATTGTAGAAAAAACAAAGAGTTTACATTGTCAATTTCAAGACAGTCTGCCCCTTTATCAAAATACATATATGTAACCAACATTGTTGCATGATAGAGTGTAAACATTTAAAATATCTGGGCCCGGTTGTTCAAATCATAACTAACTTAATAACATGATTAGTGAAGTTTTCATTTATCATTTACAGCATAATTTGCAATTACATAACACTTAACTCAACAACTAAGTAAAGAATAGAGGTGTTCAGATTGTTATAAATTTTCGTAAAATTTGTAGGACCAGAAAATAGTTTATCTTGATTTTTAAAAATTGTCGTTATACAGTGATTAGCCTAATCACCTTTTGTACAACTGGGCACAGAAGCCATATTTATAAAAAAACTAGTATAATTGAAAGTTATGAAAGATGCTCCACCGCCAACAGAGCATAAATGATATTCCTCATTTGAACAATAGTTGGTGTTTAGTAGTGTATATTTATGTCTAATTAACACGAAAAATAATATAAAATAATTTATTTTGCCTTTGGTGCATGTGCAAGCAGTACTTCATTCCATATAGGATTTAGTGCCACGAATTTTTTTCGGGATGCAATTAATTATTTTTCATATTTTTAACTTGAAGTAAAATCAGAGCCCGGCACCATAAAACTTTTCTCAGACAGAATTTTTACTCAAGTATATGATTTTACATAGCCTTGAGTAAAAAATCTGTCTGAGAAAGTTTTATGGTGCCGGGCCCAGAAGCTCAAACTTTTCAATGGTGGTAATGGTGTTAAGTAAGTAACTTTTGTAACTGAAGAAAAATACTAAATCGTCTGCTGCTGTTTTTGATAGTGAAAAAATACCATTTGTCAGTGATGGAGCATCTTTAATAAACACACTTTTATCAGGAGAAACCATCCGAATTATGACGTTATGTGAACAGAAACACAAAAACAGTTATTTTGATCATAATTAGATGGTTCCTGGACCATTCTTATAATCTATAATTTATAACACGCGTTCAATAATTTGATATGAGGCGCGTAGCAAGGCAATTAACACAATTAATTAGATTATTTAACAAAGTTCATATTAGATAGCCACGAGTGTAAGATTATATTTATCACATAACTAGTATTTATGCAAATATAGACAAAAATTTCAATTTTGTTTCTATATAAGAATGGCAAAATTTGAGTCTTTGACGTTTCCGTCTACTAAGACAATCGTGTGACGTCACACTTTGAAGATGATGTTGTTATCATGCGTAACGTCTCGATAGTTTCATTTAAGCTAGTGCGCATTATAGAAATTGTCTGCAATGCTTGGTCATCTATATTGACCATAAATCCCATAATGAGACAGTTTAATGCTTATATTTACATTATTAACTCAGTTTTCCGTTTTCTGTATTAAAATTGTTGAAGTTAGACCAGGAATACTCTGCATGGTTTTGACGGTAATGATTTGACATTACCATGTTAACATGCATGACGTGATAGTGGTCACGTTTCCGGTGTTACATATACCCCCATAGATATCGCAGTCTCCAACATCATACCCCTCCACACACACACACACACACACACACACACTTTTTACACGCTAAACAGTGTGTATATACGAGAGGCCGTCCTTACACGACCCTGACTGTTATTGGACGTCAATGAATCAAACATACTTGTTAAGTTGATATACACGCAGTAGAAATGAAAAGCAAATGTAAATATTGCATGTGTGTCGTAGATATTGATGATACGGGCGTATGACATAATTTATAGGGTTAATTATGTGATAAACGAAATTCAACAATGAGGACAATACAAAAGCAATGCGAGTTCTGCGTATACAAATAACTGTAAGCATGGATGTCACAGCTGTTACGATCATGATATAGCTACTATCTTTTTCATATCTTTGACTATGTACCATCAATTATTTCCTGATTTTAATCAACCAATTCGTCTGCTATTGATTTTAATACTGTATGGAATATCTATTGATATGTTTAGGTATTTAAGGGGTGGCCTATCACATTCAGCTTTTGTTTTCCTTAGAAATAATATAAATCTGATAAAGGACACTGGGAACATAATGACATGAATGCGTTTTAATATTAATAAATACTGATGTGAAATAGCTTTGTGTTAGCATCATAAACCAATTGACCTACATTAAGTTGTTTTAGCTGCGTGGGAGAGAAAACGAATCAAGCACATCGGTAAAGTGTAGGTCAGGCTACGATGTGTTTCTTAACGTACATGTTAATTGGAATAGTCAATTTCACTCTTTGGTTGAGTGGTTGCCTTTCATATAGATTTTTAATTTTGATCGATATCATACAAAGAAGGATGTTATAAATATACTGCTGAAGGACAATATGATATAGATACCAAAAAACCAACTTTATTTAGCGTGGGATTTACTTTAGCATGCGATTTACTTTCGCGTTCGATTTACTTTAGCGTGCAATTTACTTTCGTGTGCGATTTACTTTAGCGTGCAATTTGCTTTAACGTACGATTTATTTTCGAGTGCGCTTTACTTTGGCGTACGATTTACTTTCAAGTGCGCTTTACTTTAGCGTACGATTTACTTTCGAGTGTGCTTTACTTTAACGTACGATTTACTTTCGCGTGTGATTTACTTTAACGTACGATTTACTTTCGCGTGTGATTTACTTAAGCGTGCGATTTACTTAAGCGTGCGGTTTACTTTAACGTACGATTTACTTTAGCGTGCGATTTACTTTCGAGTGCGCTTTACTTTAGTGTACGATTTACTTTCGCGTGTGATTTACTTAAGCGTGCGGTTTACTTTCGCGGGTGATTTACTTTAGCGTGCGATTTACTTTCGCGGATTTCGCGATCAAAATACGTTCGCGAAAATTTATTTCCACCCACCAATTAACATCTACATCATTGATACTATAGGAATTTCAAACAATATCCAAATCTGGGAATGGAAATATTCGCGTACCTGTTTTAAAATGAAAATTGTGTGGGTAGCAGCGAAAGAAAGTAGATTTACAGTAAGTTTCGACCTTTTGTTACAAAGTTGTGACTCAGAAAGAGGTAAGTTAGGGTCCTGGGTTACTAAGTAAGGGACCATCTTAGGTCTTAGGACCCTACCTTACTAATCTACGGCCCAAACATAGCCACCTTAGGGCCCTACCCTAGTAATCTACGGCGCTGACATATGTCTATGAAGTCTCCTTTTAACCTTGATCAAAAGTTCAAGGTTTTGTGATCTGAAAAAAAAATGTATCTAATTGTAGCAAGATGCCATATGAAAAATATGTTTTTTTTTTCTGGAATTTATTCAACTTATTAAGCTCTGTACAGAGTAAAAATATCACTTATATCGCTATAGCGCTCACATGTTGTTTTTAGTTTTAACAGTAAAGTTTTTTAAATAATGCACATCTGGACAATAAATCCAACACTCTGACTAACAATTTTATGTTTGTTTTATGAACAGTGTGTAAAATGCAAAATATTAGAAAAAAAGTTTGTCATCAAAACTATTTGTATGAAGCGTTGAATCTGCTACAAATTGTGATAAAGGGGTATTTTGATCTTAAAATATTAAGCGTTAGGAGTAGTATATGTCGGTAATCTGAGTAAATAAAGTGGATTGACTGTGTTACTATTATTTATCAAATATAAAACACTGGTTTTGTCAAATTTGCAAACAATCTTACTAATAAGTCAACTTATGTCGAATAAATTGCTGTCAAATCTATGATACGCAAAATATACCGTTCAAAATCAAACACACTTCCATATATTTTATTACATTTCCAAAAACCTGTATCAGAAAAAAAGTTACTCATATGACAATTAAGGACTTTATGCAAAAAAGACTTTACACGACCATATTTTGGTATAAGATTAAGTCATTCATTGTATACGAGTTTAATTTATTCATTCTGAGTTGACCTCAAGGTTCATGATGAATTAATACACTCATATTTGGAGTCATATCTGTGTTATATTTTTATATATGTCTTATATTTCGGTTCTATAAATTGTGATATTTATGTAATTTCAATTGCAACAAGATTTTATTGATTCGTTCATTGATTACGTTGGGTATCAGACTACACCTTTTTAAGTCCTTTCCAATTCATTTGTAAATCCACTATTATATGATACGTGATCTCTTCAAATTTCCAAATTAAGTTTCCTTTGAAATAATCACGCCGTTATGTCTGCCAAATCAGAAGCGATATTACATATTCATCTCCTGGTAATCTAAAATTTATTTTCTTTTGAAATAATTTCGTCGTTATTTCAGCCAATCAGATATTACAAACAGCAGCGTCTTTATAGTTCTTTTAGGGGCGAATGGACTAAATTTCCACCTAATGGAAATGCCGGTTACAGGCATATATTAAATGCTGAGAAATTCTCACATTCCGAGACACACACAATTGCAAATAACAGGATCAGTCGGACTGCTTCCATTCCAAATGACAGAAGGTGCAAAATCTGTACAGGTTAGTAAGCAATGTATGTTTTTCACTGGCACTAGATGTCGGCGGACTTGAACAATCCAAGAGGATATTACTCCAATCAAGTCTTTATATATCAATCACAACCGTCCAATACAAACAACTATCACAAAGGCTGTAGAAACCTATAAAATACTTCATTAATATTCAAACATTTTCGATCAATCAGTTTAATTAGTTTGTATTGATTTAGTAATTAGAATGACGTATAAGAATGGTTCAATTGTTTTCTTCCGTCGGGAATGTAAGGAAATTAAAGATGAGTACTATATATGTTGAGTTTCTTGTTCACATATATATATTGCGATATGAAGTACCCAATGAATGGAAGTTTGAGCCCACAATAGAGTTTGACCCGATCACTGATTGGCTGCTTAATTAAGGAAAATCAGATTTAAAAAAAAAAAAAAAAAAAAAAAAAAAAAAAAAAAAAAAACCGGTCAAAATAATCAATTTCATAATAACTAAATTAATACATTGTTCAGGATTCTTAGAGCAAATGCACCTTATTTCAAAATAGTTGCCTTGGTTGGAGTTTGAGCTAAATAACCCAATCTCTTTCTATATAGTGTTATATGAGAATCTAGACTTTAATTAAAGAACACATTAGTAGTGTAAAAGCATTTAGTTGGTTGATCTCTATAAAGCACCTGCTTTTAACTCTTATATAGACTTCTATCAGGGGATTCTTCGGAATGTAATGTATGTTGTTAGAAATTTTATTTAAAAAAATGTCTTAAATCTAGTTTCATTTCCAATGAGATTTTATGGAACTCGTTTCGAAATTTTAGTTTCAGGATCAACATAATTGATCATAGCAAACATTAAGCAATATCAATTAGAATAAATAAAAAAATCCCTACTTTTTTGTAAATCCGCGAAATAGTAGATGCCATCTTAGAAATTGATTTTGCGGATTTGTTTATGAATAAATACCGTGCTTTCTAGATTGCAGTATTTTCTTCAGTTTCATGTAAATATTTCAATTATGAAGATAGCTCTCTACAATATACCTATATTTCAAGGATGCAAAAATGTAATAGTTTCTCGATTTTCTTATTACTATATATTTTAATAATATATTTTTGGAAATTAGAGTTGAATTGAATACATATGGTTGTGTACATGGTTTAGAACTATTTGTCTCAATGTGTAGTTTGAAGTTGTTAAAGTTATATGGCATGCTAATTTCACTGCAACGATATGTCACCTTTGATGTATAAACATTGACATGTAAGTTGATGATTTAGCTCCCCAAAAGCAAATGTGTCGGCCTATTAGAGAGCCGAAATCTAGGGATCATATATTCCTGGTTTTGAGTAAAGCGCCTTCATTCACTGCTATGTTCAGTGACTTCGGGTGTTGCTGGCGTTCGACGCGACCTGCACGTGGTGAGCCAGGTAACTAGCTAGCGTAAGCGCACATGTGTTTGTTTACGTTTCTTCTGTCTAATATGATCAAATCATGCTGATATATGTCGAGATTGAATATTTGAAACATCAAGTTTACACATTCCGTAAAATAGTGTGTGTATCAAATATTGTAATGTGCGAGCATACTTTCTTTGTAGATCCAGTCTGTTGAGGTCGACCACATGTTTTGCTTATGAAAAATTGGTGACTTTTTCACTCGGTTTCACAACTCTCGTGTTACTTCGAGATTATCACGACGATGTTCGGAAGAGTTCGGAATGATTCGGCATCTTTCGAGCCTGTTAGTCATGTATATCTGGTTTTAATGAAATATTGAAAAGTAAATATCTAGGTGCATGCATAAGTGCTTATTTGATAAAAATAGCGTGTCGGTATGACTTGTAATGTATATGTAGTGTTAAATATGTCTCTGTCACTCTGCTGTATGAACATGCTTCTTTGGCTCAGTCGGTAGAGCCGTAGTTTTGTTTACATCGCAGACCCGGTTTTTACCCAAGTACTTATCCTGTGCTTAATAACAAATAATATTTTGCATGCCTGTAAATATATAAATTGTTCGCTGCACTTCATTATAACTAATTTGATAAGATATGGGATAACTTCAGGTATTAAGTGGATTCCTAAATTGGTGTGTAGCTTGCAGCTTTGCACCATATGTGCAGTTCAGGAAACAATATTCCACCAGATCAGGAACATATTTCTGTCACCAAATAGCCAAGCCATTATGCCTCGTCAAATGACTTAAGTCGGTACCTTCAGTGTTCGTTTGACCGATTTCGATATAAAAGCAATCCTTTTCGTACCTAGGCATGCATATGGCATTTGTTGAAGCCACACTATACGTAACTACCAACAAAAGAATCAAGTTAGATTCGACCCCGATATTGTTTGTATTTGTAGATGTTTTTAAAAGTTATTTCAAAGAATATTTATAATGCTTTCTTAATAACTTTGGTACAGTAGTTGTTGAAAGTCGATACTTGTAAACATCTTGACTTCAATTTAGTCTTGTCTCTGCATGATTTAGGACAGGGTTTTTTTCAACACTCTTTTAAATCATGGAAAAAAATAAGACAGATACGGAAATTGGGACTTTAAGCAGTTTTGCGTAACAAATATTGCTTTCAATTTTTTAAATGGTTATCAAAAATATTGAGTTTATGCAATGCAATTTCACGTCCAATGTTGCAAGCATTACTTTCAAGTGTTCTAAAGCATATGTACACAATGACATGCATATTGCTCTCAATCGTATAATCCAGGTAAGGCAAACAAAACGCAATAGAAAAAAAGTTTAAATCACAACGTACTGATAAATTGAATAGAGAATGGTATAAAATCTGTATCAGAATCGCTAGAGTAGTATTGTCGTCTGCTCAGATATGTTTGCCATCACTATTAACTACGGCTATGGTTGTATATATTTAAACTCACACAATCTAAATTCATCTCAGCTGTTTGTTTAAGGGCGGTTAGATTATATTTATCATAAACATTCTATAGATCTCACTTCTGATTAGTTTTAGTGTTTTTATACACACCAGAGATAAGGTGTTCAGCATTTACATACTTGTGTATCATATGTACGGTGAAACACATTTATAACGAACCTCCTGTGACCAACGAAATCACTACGTTATAAGCATTGTTCGTAATACACCTATTACAAACATTGTGACAACCATGAATGAACACGTTTGTCTATCAGCACCAATACACCAGTTGTACTGACCATACGAAAGATTAACCGCCTCCATTCCATACGAGAAAAGGATAGGAGATACATCCTGGTATAGCTACGATTCAGGATAGGAGATACATCCTGGTATAGCTACTATCTTTTACATATGTTTGACTATGTACCATCAATTATTTATTCTGATTTTAATAAACCAATTCGTCTGCTATTGATTTTAATACTGTAGGGAATATCTATTGATATGTTTAGGTATTTAAGGGGTGGCCTATCACATTCAGCTTTTGTTTTCCTTAGAAATAATATAAATCTGATAAAGGACACTGGGAACATAATGACATGAATGCGTTTTAATATTAATAAATACTGATGTGAAATAGCTTTGTGTTAGCATCATAAACCCATTGACCTACATTAAGTTGTTTTAGCTGCATGGGAGAGAAAATGAATCAAGCACATCGGTAAAGTGTAGGTCAGGCTACGATGTTTTTCTTAACGTACATGTTAATTGGAATAGTCAATTTCATTCTTTGGTTGAGTGGTTGCCTTTCATATAAATTTTTAATTTTGATCGATATCATATAAAGAAGGATGTTATAAATATACTGCTGAAGGACAATATGATATAGATACCCAAAAACCAACTTTATTTAGCGTGCGATTTACTTTAGCATGCGATTTACTTTCGGGTGCGATTCACTTTAGCGTGCAATATACTTTCGCGTGCGATTTACTTTCGCGTGCGATTTAATTTAGCGTACGATTTACTTTCGCGTGTGATTTACTTAAGCGTGCGGTTTACTTTCGCGTGTGATTTACTTTAGCGTGCGATTTACTTTCGCGTACTCTTTACTTTAGCATACGATTTACTTTCGCGGATTTCGCAATCAAAGTACGTTCGCGAAAATTTATTTCCACCCACCAATTAACATCTACATCATTGATACTATAGAAATTTCAAACAATTTCCAAATCTAAGAATGCTAATATTCTCGTACCTGTTTTAAAATGAAAATTGTGTGGGTAGCAGAGAAAGAAAGTTGATTTACAGTAAGTTTCGACCTTTTGTTACAAAGTTGTGACTAAGAAAGAGGTAAGTTAGGGTCCTCGGTTACTAAGAAAGGGACCATCTTAGGTCTTAGGACCCTACCTTAGTAATCTTCGGCCCAAACATAGCCACCTTAGGGCCCTACCCTAGTAATCTACGGCGCTGACATATGTCTATGAAGTCTCGTGTAAACCTTGATCAAAGAGGTCAAGGTTTTGTGATCTGAAAAAAAAATCTAAGTTGCCATATGAAAAATATGTTGTTTATTCAGCTTATTAAGCTCTGTACAGAGTTAAAATATCACTTATATCGCTATTGTGCTCCCATATTATTTTTAGTTTTAACAGTAAAGTTTTTAAAATAAAGCATATCTGGACAATAAATCAAACACACTGAATCACAATTTTATGTTTGTTTTATGAACAGTGTGTAAAATGCTAAATATTAGAAAAAAAGTTTGTAATCAAAATTATTTGTATGAAGCGTTGAATCTGCCACAAATTGTGAAAAAGGAGTATTTTGATCTTAATATATTGAGCGTTAGGATTAGTATATGTCGGTATTCTGAGTAAATAAAGTGGATTGACTGTGTTACTATTATTTATTAAATATAAAACACTGGTTTTGTCAAATTTGCAAACAATCTTATTAATCAGGCAACTCATGTCGAATGAATTGCTGTCAAATAACTATTTATGATTCGCAAAATATTGTTCAAAATTAACCACACTTTCATATATTTTATTCCATTTCCAAAAACCTGTATAAGAAAAAAAGTTACTCATATGACAATTTAGGACTTTATGCACAAAGAACTTACCATATTTTGATATAAGATTAAGTCATTCATTGTATACGAGTTTAATTTATTCATTCTGAGTTTACCTCGCGGTTCATGATGAAAGTCCACTCAGATTTTGAGTCATATCTGTGTTATATTTTTATATATGTCTTATATTTCGGTTCTATAAATTGTAAAATTTATGCAATTTCAGTTTCAACAAGATTTTATTGATTCGTTCATTGATTTCATTAATCAAATAGGTTAGACATTAGACTACACCTTTTAAGCCCTTTCCAATTCATATGTAAATCCACTATTATATGATAAGTAATCTCTTCAAATTTCCATATTAAGTTTCCTTTAAAAAAATACGCCGTTATTTCTGCCTAATCAGAAGCGATATTACATATTCATCTCTAGGTAATTTAAAATTTATTTTCCTTTGAAATAATTTCGTCGTTATTTCAGCCAATCAGATATTACAAACGGCAGCGTCTTTATAGTTCTTTTAGGGGCGAATAGATTAAAGGAGAAGGTACGTTAAGACCCGAACATCAACATGCAGTTTCCCACCATTTTTCACAAAAATCCTTGAAAAATCATACTTTTGAGTGGTTTTCTCTGAAAGTGAATGTGGCCGCCTCCGTGGAGCAGAAACAGATTTTCACATGTTCTGTATCGTGTATTTGCGCATACCCATGCAAAATATAAAGTTGCTCCAAGGTGGAGGCCAAAGCTATTTCAAGCCTTTTCTAACCTAAAGATGTTGAATTTCTAGCAAAATTTGGGAAAAGGGGAAAATCATCAATTTGATGACGTCATAGGTGGAGCACATTGTGTACATGGTTTTAAAGAGTTATCTTTTGATGAATGGCAAGTATGAGAGTATTAATTGATGTGAAATTGATGTGGATCAGAGTTAATATTTTATATTTCCACCTAATGATAATGCCGGTTACAGGCATATATTAAATGCTGAGAAATACTCACCTACCGAGACACACACAATTGCAGATAACAGGGTCAGCCGGACTACTTTCATTTCAAATGACAGAAGGTGCAAAATCTGTACAGGTTAGTAAGCAATGTATGTTTTTCACTGGCACTAGATGTCGGCGGACTTGAACAATCCAAGAGGATATTACTCCAATCATGTCTTTTTATGTCAATCACAACCGTCCAATACAAACAACTATCACAAAGGCTGTAGAAACCTATAAAATACTTCATTAATATTCAAACATTTTCGATCAATCAGTTTAATTAGTTTGTATTGATTTAGTTATTAGAATGACGTATAGGAATGGTTCAGTTGTTTTCTTCTGTCGGGAATATAAGGATATTAAAGATGTTGAGTTTCTTGTTCATATATACATATGCGATATGAAGGGCCCAATGTATAGAAGTTTGGCCCAATATAGAATTTGACCCGATCACTGATTGGCTGCTTAATTAAGAATTTCAAAAAAAAAATTGACAGGTAATTATTCATAGATTGAAATTTACGTTCAAAATATCAATTTCATAATAACTAAGTTAAAACATTGTTCAGGATTTCTTAGTGCGAAATGCACCTTATTTCAAAATAGTTACCTTGGTTGGAGTTTGAGCTAAATAACCCAATCTTTTTTCTCTATAGTGTTATATGAGAATCTAGACTTTAATTATAGAACACAATAGCTAACCAATATTCTGCTGTTTTAATAATACATTACAAAACCACAATACTGTGGTCTATGTAAAAGCATTTAGTTGGTTGATCTCTATAATGCACCTGCTTTTAACTATTACATAGACTTCTATCAGGGGATTCTTCGAAATGTACTTGTATGTTGTTAGAAATTTTATAAAAAAATGTTACTCAGCTGAACGTGGTTCTTTGGCTCAGTCGTTAGAGCCGTAGTTTTTCATAACGCAGACCCGGTTTGTACCCAAGTACTTATTCTGTGCTTAAAAACAAATCATATTTTGCATGCCTGTAAATATATAAATTGTTCGCTGCACTTCATTATAATTAATTTGATAAAAGTCTATACGGGATAACTTCAGGTATTAATGTGGATTCCTAAATTGGTGCGTAGCTTGCAGCTTTGCACGATAAGTGCAGTTCAGGAAACAATATTCCACCAGATCAGGAACATATTTCTGTCACCAAATAGCCAAGCCATTATGCCTCGTCATATGACTTAAGTCGGTACCTTCAGTGTTCGTTTGACCGATTTCGATATAAAAGCAATCCTTTTCGTACCTAGGCATGCATATGACATTTGTTGAAGCCACACTATACGTAACTACCAACAAAAGAATCAAGTTAGATTCGACCCCGATATTGTTTGTATTTGTAGATGTTTTTAAAAGTTATTTCAAAGAATATTTATAATGCTTTCTTAATAACTTTGGTACAGTAGTTGTTGAAAGTCGATACTTGTAAACATCTTGACTTCAATTTAGTCTTGTCTCTGCATGATTTAGGACAGGTTTTTTTCAACACTCTTTTAAATCATGGAAAAAAATAGGACAGATACAGAAATTGGGACTTTAAGCAGTTTTGCGTAACAAATATTGCTTTCAAATTTTTAAATGGTTATCAAAAATATTGAGTTTATGCAATG
>SAYR01006123.1:1800650-1818431 GCA_004382745.1 Argopecten irradians irradians
CCAATTTCACGTCCAAAGTTGCAAGCATTACTTTCAAGTGTCTTAAAGCATATGTACACAATGACATGCCATATTGCTATCAAATGTATAATCCAGGTAAGGCAAACAAAACGGAATAGAAAAAAGTTTAATCACAACGTACTGATAAATCGAATAGAGAATGTTATAAACTGTATCAGAATCGCTAGAGTAGTTTTGTCGTCTGGTCAGAATGTTTGCCATCACTATTAACTACGGCTATGGTTGTTATATTTAAACTCACACAATCTAAATTCATCTCAGCTGTTTGTTTTAAGGGCGGTTAGATATATTTATCATAAACATTCTATAGATCTCACTCTGATTAAGTTTTAGTGTTTTTACACACCAGAGATAAGGTGTTCAGCATTTACATACTTGTGTATCATATGTACGGTGAAAACACATTTATAACGACCTCCTGTGACCAACGAAATCACTACGTTATAAGCATTGTTCGTAATACACCTATTACAAACATTGTGACACCATGAATGAACACGTTTGTTTCTATCAGCACCAATAACCAGTTGTACTGACCATACGAAAAGATAACCGCCTCCATTCCATACGAGAAAAGGATAGGAGATACATCCTGGTATAGCTACGATTCAGGATAGAGATACATCCTGGTATAGCTACATCTTTTACATATGTTTGACTAATGTACCATCAACATTATTTATTCTGATTTTAATAAACCAATTCGTCTGCTATGATTTTAATACTGTAGGAATATCTATTGATATGTTTAGGTATTTAAGGGGTGGCCTATCACATTCAGCTTTTGTTTTCCTTAGGAAATAATATAAATCTGATAAAGGACACTGGAACATAATGACATGAATGCGTTTTTAATATTAATAAATACTTATGTGAAATAGCTTGTGTTAGCATCATAAACCCATTGACCTACATTAAGTTGTTTTAGCTGCATGGAAGAGAAAATGAATCAAGCACATCGGTAAAGTGTAGGTCAGGCCTACGATGTTTTCTTAACGTACATGTTAATTGGAATAGTCAATTTCATTCTTTGGTTTAGGGTTGCCTTTCATATAAATTTTTAATTTTGATCGATATCATACAAAGAATGTTGTTATAAATATACTGCTGAAGGACGATATATAACAAAAAAACAACTTTATTTAGTGTGCGATTTACTTGAGCATGCGATTACTTTCGCGTGCGATTTACTTTAGCGTGCAATTTACTTTAGCCGTGCAATTTGCTTTAACGTACCATTACTTTCGAGTGCGCTTTACTTTTAGCGTACGATTTTACTTTCCGAGTGGCTTTACTTTAGCGTACAATTTTACTTTCGGATGCGGTTTACTTTAAACGTACGATTTACTTTTAGCGTTGGCGATTTACTTTCGAGTGCGCTTTACTTTTAGTGTACGATTTACTTTCGCGTGTGATTTACTTAAGCGTGCGGTTTACTTTCGCGGGTGATTTTACTTTAGCGGTGCGATTTACTTTCGCGGATTTTCCGCGATCAAAATACCGTTCGCGGAAAATTTATTTCCACCCACCAATTACAATCTACATCATAGATTACTTAGCGAGAATTTCAAACAATATCCAAATCTGGGAAATGGAAATATTTCGCATATCCGTACCTGTTTTAAAATGAAAATTGTGTGGGTAGCAGCGAAAGAAAGTAGATTTACAGTAGTTTCGACCTTTTTGTTACAAAGTTGTGACTCAAAAAGAGGTTAAGTTAGGGTCCTGGTTACTAAGTAAGGGACATCTTAGTCTTAGGACCCTACCTTACTAATCTACGGCCCAAACATAGCCACCTTAGGGCCCTACCCTAGTAATCTACGGCCCTGACATATGTTCTATGAAGTCTCCTTTTAACCTTGATCAAAAGTTCAAGGTTTTGTGATCTGAAAAAAAAATGTATCTATTGTAGCAAGATGCCATATGAAAAATATGTTTTTTTTCTGGAATTTATTCACTTATTAAGCTCTGTACAAGAGTAAAAATATCACTTATAATCGCTATAGCGCTCACATGTTGTTTTTAGTTTTTAACAGTTAAAGTTTTTTAAATAATGCACATCCTGGACAATAAATCCAAACACTCTGAACTAACAATTTTATGTTTGTTTTATGAACAGTGTGTAAAATGCAAAATATTAGAAAAAAAGTTTGTCATCAAAACTATTTGTATGAAGCGTTGAATCTGCTACAAATTGTGATAAAGGGGTATTTTGATTCTTAAAATATTTAAGCGTTAGGAGTAGTATATGTCGGTAATCTGAGTAAATAAAGTGGATTGACTGTGTTACTATTATTTTATCAAATATAAAACACTGTTTTTGTCAAATTTGCCAAACAATCTTACTAATAAGTCAACTTATGTCGAATAAATTGCTGTCAAATCTATGATACGCAAAATATACCGTTCAAAATCAAAACACCTTCCATATATTTTATTACATTTCCAAAAACCTGTATCAGAAAAAAAAGTTACTCATATGACAATTAAGGACTTTATGCAAAAAAGACTTACACGACCATATTTTGGTATAAGATTAAGTCATTCATTGATATACGAGTTTAATTTATTCATTCTGAGTTGACCTCGCGCGTTCATGATGAATTAATACACTCATATTTGGAGTCATATCTGTGTTATATTTTTATATATGTCTTATATTTCGCTTCTATAAATTGTGATATTTATTTAATTTCAATTCAACAAGATTTTTATTTGATTTCGTTCATTGATTACGTTGGGTATCAGACTACACCTTTTTAAGTCCTTTCCAATTCATTTGTAAATCCACTATTATATGATACGTGATCTCTTCAAATTTCCAAATTAAGTTTCCTTTGAAATAATCACGCCGTTATGTCTGCCAAATCAGAGCGATATTACATATTCATCTCCTGGTAATCTAAAAATTTATTTCTTTTGAAATAATTTCGTCGTTATTTCAGCCAATCGATATTACAAAACAGCAGCGTCTTTATAGTTCTTTTAGGGGCGAATGGACTAAATTTCACCTAATGGAAATGCGGTTACAGGATATAATTAAATGCTGAGAAATTCTCACATTCCGAGACACACACAATTGCAAATAACAGGATCAGTCGGACTTGCTTCCATTCCAAATGACAGAAGGTGCAAAATCTGTACAGGTTAGTAAGCAATGTATGTTTTTCACTGGCACTAGATGTCGGCGGACTTGAACAATCCAAGAGGATATTACTCCAATCAAGTCTTTATATATCAAATCACAACCGTCCAAATACAAACAACTATCACAAAGGCTGTAGAAACCTATTAAAATACTTCATTAATATTCAAACATTTTTCGATCAATCAGTTTAATTAGTTTGTATTGATTTAGTAATTAGAATGACGTATAAGAATGGTTCAATTGTTTTCTTCCGTCGGGAATGTAAGGAAATTAAAGATGAGTTACTATATATGTTGAGTTTCTTGTTCACATATATATATTGCGATATGAAGTACCCAATGAATGGGAAGTTTGAGCCCACAATAGAGTTTGACCCGATCACTGATTGGCTGCTTAATTAAGGAAAATCAGATTTAAAAAAAAAAAAAAAAAAAAAAAAAAAAAAAAAAAAAACCGGTCAAAATATCAATTTCATAATAACTAAATTAATACATTGTTCAGGATTTCTTAGTGCAAAATGCACCTTATTTCAAAATAGTTGCCTTGGTTGGAGTTTGAGCTAAATAACCCAATCTCTTTCTATATAGTGTTATATGAGAATCTAGACCTTAATTAAAGAACACATAGTAGTGTAAAAGCATTTTTAGTTGGTGATCTCTATAAAGCACCTGCTTTTAACTCCTTATATAGACTTCTATCAGGGATTCTTCGGAATGTAATGTATGTTGTTAGAAAATTTATTTAAAAAATGTCTTAAATCTAGTTTCATTTCCAATGAGATTTTATGGAACTCGTTTTCGAAATTTTAGTTTCAGGATCAACATAATTGATCATAGCAAACATTAAGCAATATCAATTAAAAATAAATAAAAAAATCCCTACTTTTTTTTGTAAATCCGCGAAATAGTAGATTGCCATCTTAGAAATTGATTTTGCGATTTGTTTATGAATAAATACCGTGCTTTCTAGATTGCAGTATTTTCTTCAGTTTCATGTAAATATTTTCAATTATGAAGATAGCTCTCTTACAATATACCTATATTTCAAGGATGCAAAATGTAATAGTTCTCGATTTTCTTATTACTATATATTTTAATAATATATTTTTGGAAATTAGAGTTGAATTGAATACATATGGTTGTGTAACATGGTTTAGAACTATTTGTCTCAATGTGTAGTTTGAAGTTGTTTAAATTATATGGCATTGCTAATTTCACTGCAACGATATGTCACCTTTGATGTATAAACATTGACATGTAAGTTGATGATTTAGCTCCCCCAAAAAGCAAATGTGTCGGCCTATTAGAGAGCCGAAATCTAGGGATCATATATTCCTGGTTTTGAGTAAAAGCGCCTTCAATTCACTGCTATGTTCAGTGACTTCGGGTGGCTGGCGTTTCGACCGCGACCTGCACGTGGTGAGCCAGGGTAACTATGCTAGCGTAAGCGCCACATGTGTTTGTTACGTTTTTCTTTCTGTCTAATATGATCAAATCCATGCTGATATATGTCGAGATTGATATTCTGAAACATCAAGTTTACACATTCCGTAAAATAGTGTGTGTATCAAATATTGTAATGTGCGAGCATACTTTCTTTGTAGATCCAGTCTGTTGAGGTCGACCACATGTTTTGCTTATGAAAAATTTGGTGACTTTTTCACTCGTTTCACAACTCTCGTGTTACTTTCGAGATTATCATCGACGGATGTTCGGAAGAGTTCGGAATGATTCGGCATCTTTCGAGCCTGTTAGTCATGTATATTCTGGTTTTAATGAAATATTGAAAAGTAAATATCTAGGTGCATGCATAAGTGCTTATTTTGATAAAAATAGCGTGTCGGTATGACTTGTAATGTATATGTAGTGTTAAATATGTCTCTGTCACTCTGCTGTATGAACATGCTTCTTTGGCTCAGTCGCGTAGAGCCGTAGTTTTGTTTAACCATCGCAGACCCGGTTTTTACCCAAGTACTTATCCTGTGCTTAATAACAAATAATATTTTGCATGCCTGTAAATAATAAATTGTTCGCTGCACTTCATTATAACTATTTGATAAGATATGGGATAACTTCAGGTATTAAGTGGATTCCTAAATTGGTGTTGTAGCTTGCAGCTTTGCCACCATATGTGCAGTTCAGGAAACAATATTCCACCCAGATCAGGAACATATTCTGTCACCAAATAGCCAAGCCATTATGCCTCGTCAAATGACTTAAGCGGTACCTTCAGTGTTCGTTTGACCGATTTCGATATAAAAAGCAATCCTTTTCGTACCTAGGCATGCATATGGCATTTGTTTGAACCACACTTACGTAACTACCACAAAAGAATCAAGTTAGATTCGACCCCGATATTGTTTGTATTTGTTAGATGTTTTTAAAAGTTAATTCAAAGTAATATTTTATAATGCTTTCTTAATAACTTGGTACAGTAGTTGTTGAAAGTCGATACTTGTAAACATCTTGACTTCAATTTTAGTCTTGTCTCTGCATGATTTTAGGACAGGGTTTTTTTCAACACTCTTTTTAAATCATGGAAAAAAATAAGACAGATACGGAAATTGGACTTAAGCAGTTTGGCGTAACAAATATTGCTTTCAATTTTTAAATGGTTATCAAAATATTGGAGTTTATGCCAATGCAATTTCACGTCCAATGTTGCAAGCATTACTTTTCAAGTGTTCTAAAGTGCATATGTACACAATGCATGCATATTGCTCTCAATGTATAATCCAGGGTAAGGCAAACAAAACGCAATAGAAAAAAAGTTTAATCACAACGTACTGATAAATTGAATAAGAGAATGGTATAAAAATCTGTATCAGAATCGGCTAGAGTAGTTATTGTCGTCTGCTCAGATATGTTTGCCATCACTATTAACTACGGCTATGGTTGTATATATTTAAACTCACACAATACTAAATTCATCTCAGCTGTTTGTTTAAGGGCGGTTAGATTATATTTATCATAAAATTCTATTAGATCTCAACTTTCTGATTAGTTTTAGTGTTTTTATACACACCAGAGATAAGGTGTTCAGCATTTACATACTTGTGTATCATATGTACGGGTGAAACACGTGTATAACGAACCTCCTTGGACACAACGAAATCACTACGTTATAAGCATTGTTCGTTAATACCACCTATTACAAAACATATGACCACCATGAATGAAACACGTTTGTCTATCAGCACCAATACACCAGTTGTACTAACCATAGAAAGAATAACCGCCTCCATTCCATACGAAAAAAGGAAGGAGATACATCCTGTATAGCTACGATTCAGGATAGGAGATACACCCTGGTGTTGTGCTACTATATTTTACATATTGTTTGACTAATGTTACCATCAATTATTTATTCTGATTTTAATCAACCAATTCGTCTGCTATTGATTTTAATGCTGTTATGGAATATCTATTGATATGTTTAGGTATTTAAAGGGGTGGCCTATCACATTTCAGCTTTTGTTTTCCTTAGAAATAATATAAATCTGTAAAGGACACTGGAACATAATGACCATACGCGTACGTATGACCTATACTATCAATATCATCATGAACGTAGTAGATAGCAAAACTACGTAGCTAACCCGTGACATGTTCGACGGCACCTCATCATAACCACGAAGTTAAGCGTAGATTAGAGTCTCCTCTCCGCTCCGCTGCTAGTTGATAGCGCACAGTCACGTAGTCGTCGCCCTCCTCCGCGTCAGAGTGTAGCGTTCATATTGAGAGATTAGGCATATCGCTCCTCCTCGTATAACTCGAATCTCTCTTTGGAGCGCGTCGGCTCTCGGCATCTAGTTACTCATATGACAATTAAGGACTTTATGCAAAAAAGACTTTACACGACCATATTTTGGTATAAGATTAAGTCATTCATTGTATACGAGTTTAATTTATTCATTCTGAGTTGACCTCAAGGTTCATGATGAATTAATACACTCATATTTGGAGTCATATCTGTGTTATATTTTTATATATGTCTTATATTTCGGTTCTATAAATTGTGATATTTATGTAATTTCAATTTCAACAAGATTTTATTGATTCGTTCATTGATTACGTTGGGTATCAGACTACACCTTTTTAAGTCCTTTCCAATTCATTTGTAAATCCACTATTATATGATACGTGATCTCTTCAAATTTCCAAATTAAGTTTCCTTTGAAATAATCACGCCGTTATTTCTGCCAAATCGGAAGTGATATTACATATTCATCTCCTGGTAATCTAAAATTTATTTTCTTTTGAAATAATTTCGTCGCTGTTTCAGCCAATCAGATATTACAAACGGCAGCGTCTTTATAGTTCTTTTAGGGGCGAATGGATTAAATTTGCACATGATGGAAATGCCGGTTACAGGCATATATTAAATGCTGAGAAATACTCACCTTCCGAGACACACACAATTGCAAATAACAGGATCAGTCGGACGGCTTCCATTCCAAATGACAGAAGGTGCAAAATCTGTACAGGTTAGGAAGCAATGTATGTTTTTCACTGGCACTAGATGTCGGCGGACTTGAACAATCCAAGAGAATATTACTACAATCAAGTCTCTATTTATCAATCACTACCGTCCAATACAAACAACAATAAGTGTAACAAAGGCTATAGAAACCTATAAAATACTTCATTAATATTCAAACATTTTCGATCAATCAGTTTAATTAGTTTGTATTAATTTAGTAATTAGAATGACGTATAGGAATGGTTCAATTTTTTTTCTTCCGTCGGGAATATAAGGAAATTAAAGATGCACTATATATGTTGAGTTTCTTGTTCATATATACATATTGCTATATGAAGGGCCCAATGTATAGAAGTTTGGCCCAATATAGAATTTGACCCGACCACTGATTGGCTGCATAATTAAGAATTTCAGAATTAAAAAAAAATGTTTTTGACAGGTAATTATTCATAGATTGACATTTACGTTCAAAATATCAATTTCATAATTACTAAAACATTGTTCAGGATTTCTTAGTGCAAAATGCACCTTATTTCAAAATAGTTACCTTGGTTGAAGTTTGAGCTAAATAGCCCAATCTTTTTTCTATATAGTGTTATATGAGAATCTAGACTTTAATTAAAGAACACATTAGCTAACCAATATTCTGCTGTTTTAATAATACATTACAAAGCTTTAATAATGTGGTCTATGTAAAAGCATTCAGTTGGTTTATCTCTATAAAGCACATGCTTTTAACTATTACATAGACTTCTATCAGGGGATTATTCGAAATGTACTTGTAGGTTGTTAGAAATATTATACAAAATGTCTTAAATCTAGTTTCGTTTCCTATGAGATTTTATGGAACTCGTCTTGAAATTTTAGTTTCAGGGGAGACTACCCTTGACATAATTGATCATAGCAAGCAGGCAAGCAATATCATTTAGAATAAATAATAAAAATCATTACTTTTTTGTAAATCCGCGAAATAGTACATGCCATCTTAGAAATTGATTTTGCGTATTTGTTTACGAATAAATATCTGCTTTCTAGAGTGCTGTATTTTCTTCAGTTTCATGTAAATATTTCCATAATGAAGATAGCTCTCTCATTATACCTATATTTCAAGGATACAAAAATGTAATAGTTTCTCGATTTTCTTGTGACTATATATTTTAATAATATAGATTTTTGGAAATTAGAGTTGAATTGAATACATATGGTTGTGCACATGGTTTAGAACTATTTGTCTCAATGTGTAGTTTGAAGTTGTTGAAGTTATATTGCATGCTAATTTCATTGCAACGATATGTCACATTTGATGTATAAACATTGACATGTAAGTTGATGATTTAACTCCCCACAAGCATATGTCGGCCTATAAGAGAGCCGAAATCTAGGGATCATATATTCCTGGTTTTGAGTAAAGCGCTTTTAATCATAGCCATGTTCAGTGACTTCGGATTCCGAATCGTATCACGTGACTGACGTTCGACACGACCTGCACGTGGTGAGCCAGGTTCCTAGCGTAAGCGAACATGTGTTTGTTTACGTTTTCCTTCTGTCTAATATGAGCAAATCATGCTGATGTATGTCCACAGATTGAGTATTTGAAACATCAAATTTACACATTCCGTAAAATATTGTGTGTATCAAATATTGTAATGTGCATATTTTCTTTGTAGATCCAGTCTGTTGAGGTCGACCATATGTTTTATTTATGAAAAATTGTTGACATCTTCTCTTGGTTTCACATCTCTCGTGTTACTTCGAGATTATCGTCACGATGTTCGGAAGAGTTCAAAATGATTCGGCATCCTTCAAGCCTATTTTTCACGTGTTCATGTTAAAAAGTTTTTTTCTTTACGTTTATAAATAACAATACTTCCAGTGCTGCAACTTTATAAAAAGGCGTAAAATTAGAAAGTTTAAAACGCAGACAGACGGAGAATAATATGTATTACTCAGAAACAGTTTTCACTATGACAAAAACAACGAATGATATAGACCATAAAACTTTAATGTTTTTGGAAAAAGGCTTTCAACGGAATATACATGGTGGTGTACTTGGTTTTGAACTATTTGAACTATTTGTGTGATTTGCAGGAATCATACTGTTGTGACGATACTAACGTTAAATTGGTAGTCCGATGCGTATGGTTGTTTGATGACTTAACAAAACAGTAGTTTTTGTTTAAAAACATAACAGCCTCACACATTTAACACATTCTACATGTTCAGGATACTAGCCTAAGATACGCCGTAATACCCAATTTTTGCAATGATATATGATTTCAATGCACCGTGCAAACACTTGTGATGGCTAGCGTTTTATAATATTGTGCAACATTTTATTTTTTTATTTCAAACATATTTTTATTGTCGTAAAGTAAGTTTTGCCAACTTAGTGACGTCCTCTCCCGAATACATAATATGAATATATATATATATGTATGAATAAAAAAAATATATTATAAAAACGAAGGAGAAAAGGGAAAGATGGAGGAGTATGGGAGAGGAGATATAGTTATTTGTTAATTAATAACTTATAATTATTTGAAAACGTGATAATTGTGTGTACATAGTCATCTGACTGGCTGGGACAACATTTAAAAACTGTTAGTCATGTTTATCAGGTTTTATGAAACATTGAAAAGGAAATATCTAGGTGCATGCAAAAGTGCTTATTTGATAAAAATAGCGTGTCGGTATGACTTGTACATAGTATGTAGTGTTAAATAGGTCTCTGTCATTCAGCTGAATGAACATGCTTCTTTGGCTCTAACGGTAGAGCCGTAGATTTCACACCGAAGACACGGATTGTACCCAAACACTTATCCTGTGCTTAAAAACAAATCTTATTGTGCATGCCTACAGGCAATGTATATCAATTAATCGCTGCACTTCATCCTAACTAAGTTGAAGGAAGTCTATATGGGGTAACTTCAGGTATTATTGTAGATTCCTAAATTGGTGCGAAGCTTGCAGCTTTGGACGAAATATGCATTTCGGGAAACAATATTCCACCAGATCAGGAACATATTTCTGTCACCAAATAGTCAAGCCATTATGCCACGTCGAATGACTATAGTCGGTACCTTCAGTGTTCGTTTGACCGATTTCGATATATAAGCATTCCTTTTCGTACTTAGGCATGCATATTGCAGTTGTAAAGTAGTTTTGCGTAACAAATATTGCTTCCAAATTTTTAAATGGTTATCAAAAATATTGAGTTTATGCAATGCAATTACACGTCCAATGTTGCAAGCATTACTTTCAAGTGTTCTAAAGCATATGTACACAATGACATGCATATTGCTCTCAAATGTATAATCCAGGTAAGGCAAACAAAACGGAATAGAAAAAAAAAAGTTTAAATCACAACGTACTGATAAATCGAATAGAGAATGGTATAAAATCTGTATCAGAATCGCTAGAGTAGTATTGTCGTCTGCTCGGATTTGTTTGCCATCAGTATTAACTACGGCTATGGTTGTATTCATCTCAGCTATTTGTTTAAGGGTAGTTTTATTAGATTTTCATAGATATTCCATATACCCCACTTCTGATTAGTTTTAGTGTTTTTATACACACCAGAGATAGGGTGTTCAACATTTACATACGTTTGTATTATGTATCTTTCATATGTACGTTGTAACACGTTTATAACGGAACTCCTGTGACCAACGAAATCACTACGTTATAGGCATTGTTCGTAATACACCTACTACAAACATTGTGACAACCATGAATGAACAAATTTGTCTATCAGTACCAAACATTGTATCAATACACCAGTTGTACTTACCATACGAAAGATTAACAGCCTCCATTTCATACGAAAAATGGATAATAAACTATTCAGGATAGGATAAACGTCCTGCCACCAGTTTGCTTCAAACAATAAAATGTTATATTGAAATGTTTTTATTCAATCTTTATTGGTAGTGATCTTGGAGAAACACAAATCATCATGTCTCCCTTACACCAGGGCAATAAATTTATGATAAAAAATTATAAAAAAAACACTTTTCACATAAAATTACTACAGTGGTACAGTATATCATTTGAATTCGAATTACGTAACGAAAGCAAATCTTATGTGGGGGTTGATGGTGACTGCTAGAAAGTTTCGTGGTCCACATATTGTCTTATCAAAATGATATTTTAATATAGCATCATAATTCTTTAATAATAATACAATCTGACTTGAGACTATTCAAAAGATAAAATTTGTTTTAACTCTCTCTAGACTGTAAAAGTGAAAACGGCCTACACGTTGCGTTTGTCTTGTATTATCATTTTAACGTCCTATTAACATCCAGGGTCATATAAGGACGTGCTGGGTTTGATGGTGGAGGAAAGTCGGAGTACACGTAGAAAACCCACCGACCAGCGGTCAGTGCATGGCAACTGGCCCACATAGGATTCCAAGTCGCGACCCAGAGTTAGAGGGCTTGTGGTGATATGCCGAGATATCTTAATCGCTCAGCCACCGCGGCTCCCGTACACGTTGCCCAATCCATAACACGTCATTGTGTACGATTCTACTTAACGAAATAAGAGGAACATTTAAGAACCCCCCCCCAGGCTAGTGAGCAGAAATGAAATAAACTGACACCAAACTGGATGTAAAATGTTTATAATGCACATAGCATGAGATGACGCCAGTTTGTTAGCAGACATGAGACTGTAATGCCTGAATACTGTGAATCATTTAATAATCGCGGTTTGATTACATTTCACGGATTCCGCGAATCATCAGAGATCGCGATAATAAAATATCCTGATAACTGTTTTGGGCATAGATATAATAGAAGCAAAAATCGCAAAATAAAATTGCCTTGAAAAGGGCCGTGACATTAAATAGCAGGGAAAAAAATTGGTTTACTGTAAAATTATGGAGTTACGCTCACAAACACGTTACAGTAAAAGTATGGCGTTACACTCACAAACACGTTACAGTAAAAGTATGGCGTTACACTCACAAACACGTTACAGTAAAAGTATATGCGCTACACTCACAAACACGCAACGTGCATGCATTGCTTACCCACAAGTGCAACGGAATTTGCTTGAACTAAATTTAGGTAGTATATACATAGTGTATTTGCCTTCGAAGAGCAAGGGGATTAGGTACATAAAGCACATCGTTTAATAAACTCAATATAATAATTGGCAATATGTATGCACTTAAAATGCATATTTAGAAGAAATATAAAGTTTGTTCAACAATGCGCTCTAGGGTTTTCTAAAACAAAAACCTAGCAAAAAATCGTCAAAATTTCCGCATTTTCATAATTTATGCATATTTCGAATGGTTACAATGGCAACTGAAGCTGCAAAATTAGAAAACTATCATTAGATTGAAATGAGGGACTAAATATGTCAAATGCAACAATTTAAATACTAAATAATAGTTTTGAAAACTTGACGAATGGGGGAGGGGGCAAAAAGGGAACAAACCAAATATATTCCTTTTAAAAATCATTTTTCCCCTTTAGTTTTATAATTGTATATATACATAAAAGAAAAATATGACATTAGGTGTTATTACACTCGCAATATATACATATTGATATTCATCGACATTGTTGTAGTTAGACTGTCATTTATTATCATTGGACAGGCGTTATGTTTGCCTATTGATTATCTATAGGTCCGTATATATTTAGCTCATAGAGGAACACTTTTATAGTTAATCATTGGTGTGTGCACGAGACGTTATTGGTTATCACTACAAATAGAGATTGAATAGAAACATTTTAATAGAACATTTAATGGTTTGGAGTAAACCGGTGACAGGATGTTTCTCCTATCCTGAATTGTTTTATCCATTTTTCATATGGAATGGAGGCGGTTCATCTTGTGCTACTGGCGATGGTCTCTCTTTCATATGGTAAGTACAGCTAGTGTATTGGGACAACATTTGGCACTCATAGACAAACTTTATATTACAGAATTATAAAATGTTCATTTTTGTGCTCAGTTCTCGAATAAAATGGAAGTGAAGTCTTCAGTAGCAGCACAATGGATTGATTTGAATAGTCATACATTTATTTGATATAAGTCCTGCTAATAATGTTAGTAAATTCTATTTCAGCTACTGTATAACATAAATTATTGTTTGGTACATTCGTTCATTGTTAGTACTAAAAATGCTCACCATTTTTTTCGGCTTACAACTAAGTCACTGAACTCTTTAGAAGAATGTCATTTTAATTCTTTTGTTGAATTACTGAGTTTCTGATATATTTGTCCACATATTTTGTTTCAAGATTTTCACATATCTGATTTTTCTGTGACGTTGATGGTATATATGGAAGCTCTTCATTCCAGCATCGACTGTGTCTCTTAGTTATTGGATAAAAAAACTTCATTAAAAAAGTTAAGCCTATTTCATGCCTTTTACCCTGACTGTATGTCAGGTCAAATATTTGTACATATTTGGCAGCCCTATATTCCAGCTTGCTACAGATCAAATATTATCATCTTAGGCCTGTATGTGTTGGGTGTGTGAATATCTGTGTGTCGAGTGTGAATGTATGTATATATTAGGTGTGCAAATGCCTGTATGTGTTGGGTGTGTGAATGTCTATATTCTAATATCTTTTGCATTTTGAGAAGAAACCATGTGAATAAAGCAGTTTACGGATTGAGAACGTCGACGGACGAAGTACGGTTACTATAGAGACCGCAGAACAAAATATCTCCCATAGACGACAATGTTAACGTTTGCCACTGTGTAGGTTTAGTAAAGTTTTCAAGGCCAGTCGTTTATCACTACCTGTGAATAGATATGATTAAAAAGAAGTACAATATTTCCAAATGTTTCTTTCTCTATCCAGTGCTGATTCTCCACCAAAAAATATCCAAAATGTTCATGAAATTGCAATCCTGATTATTTCCTCTGTTAAAAGCCCAAATTTCAAACTTTCTTTACACATTTTACATCAACATGTATTGCCGAACCAACACATTCAACATTTGAAACTGATGCACACTGACTACTCAACCAGCAGGCTCCGAGACATGCAACTTTATGTAAAATGTTCCCCAAAAATGAATTTCCAGAAATCTTGTTTGCTTCACCTAAAATCAAGAATATAACAAACTTATGGGCATGTCACGACAACCTTGAGTAGAGAGTATTGTAGAGAGCAATCACGTGTTAAGTTAATGTAATAGTGTATACATTATATTTTCATCGGTAGTAAGTGACGACAACCATATGAAGTTATAGTGTTGGATACGATTGTAATCATTTTTGATTAGGAACACCATTGCATCCAACACCTGCTTAAATATGTGAATGTTTACTTTCACATAGACATTCACACGCATACAGACATTCACATCCAACACATAGACATTCACCCACACAACACATACAGACATTCACGCCCAACACATAGACATTCACACACACAACACATACAGACATTCACGCGCAACACATATACATTCACACACACAACACATACAGACATCCACGCACATCACATAGACATTCACACACACACCACATACAGACATTCACACCCAAAACATATACATTCACACACAACACATACAGACATTCACGCCCAACACATAAACATTCACACACACAACACATACAGACATTCACACCCAACACATATACATTCACACACACAACACATACAGACATTCACACCCAACACATATAAATTCACACATACACAACACATACAGACATTCACGCCCGACACATAAACATTCACACACAAAACAAATACAGACATTCATACCAAACATATACACATATTTACACACATCACATAGAGACGTCCACACAAACACACAACACATAAAGATATTCATACCCAACACATAGACATTCACACACACAACACATACAGATATTCACACCCAACACATAGACATTCACACACACAACACATACAGATATTCACAACCAACAAATAAACATTCACACACACAACACATACAGACATTCACAACCAACACATATATATTACACACACAACACATACATATATTCACAACCAACACATAAACATTCACACACACAACACATACAGGCATTCACAACCAACACATAGATATTACACACACACAACACATACATATATTCACAACCAACACATAAACATTCACACACACAACACATACTGACATTCACACCCAACACATACAGACATTCACACACACATCACATATAGACGTCCACACACACACACACACACACACACATCACATACATGTATAGACGTCCACACACACAACACATACAGATATAAACACCCAAAAAATAGACATTCATAAACCCAACACATACTGACATTCACACATCAAACACATACAGACATTCGCAAACCCAACACATACAGACATTCACGGAGGGGCGTAGCGTTCAAATTAATCGCAAGTAATCGCAATGACGTATGAATACAAACGCAGTACAGGTTCGGACTACTTCTAGATCACGCTTTGATAAGATTTTGCGTCATAAGTTGACGGAATTCAATAAAACAATAAAGAGTTTTTATTAGATCCAATTAAATATATGTATTTGACATCAAAACAAAAGATGTGTTCAAGCATTGTAACGGTAATAAACAACAAAATGATTCGCTGGTCGGGGCTACAACCGGAGGGCTTTCCTCAGGAATGTTCGGGGAATTCCATAGTTACTTCAGTAGTACATGTGTGTACAGAACATCTGATTGTCGATCATAATTCTTGGAGCATCTAAGCGAACCATAGGTTAACAGATCATATACAGGTTTCCAGAAAAAAAAAAAAAAAAAAAAACATTGCAGGAAGCCTATCCGAAACAGTATCATCAGCGATACCACCGTTAGCATTCAAAACAGGCCTACACTCATGCAAACACTTGTCTATCATCCGTACAATAAAATAAAAGTCATGACTATGAAACTGCAGCTATAACATTCAACAATCGGAACTATATCTTCGGTCATCCTGACTACCGTAGTTACCCAACTTAGGAACCATCACCATTTCAAATTTGATGTAAAAGTAGACTTATTTATGTAAATATATAGATTGAACAGTGTTTTGATTGCGTTAAAGGTGGTATGAACGCAATGTGATACATATATATTCTACATGTAGCGCTAACGCGCTACATTGAATATGTCTGTATCCCATTGCGTTCATACCACCTTTAACGCAATCAAAACACTGTTTAATCTCTATATAGACATTTGCACACTCAACACATGCAAACATAAAAACATTCAACACACAAAACAAATACAGACATTCATACCAACGACATACACATAATTCACACACATCACAATAGAGACGTCCACACAAAACACACAACACATAAAGATATTCACACCCAACACATAGACATTCACACACACAACACATACAGATATTCACACCCAACACATATACATTCACACACACAACACATACAGATATTCACAACCAACAAATAAACATTCACACACACAACACATACATATATTCACACCCAACACATAGACATTCACACACACAACACATAGAGATATTCACAACCAACAAATAAACATTCACACACACAACACATACATATATTCACACCCAACACATAGACATTCACACACACAACACATAGAGATATTCACAACCAACACATAGACATTCACACACACAACACATTCATATATCTACACCCAACATATAGACATTCACACACACAACACATACAGACATTCACAACCAACACATAAACATTCACACACACAACACATACAAACATTCACACACATCACATACAGACCTTTACACACAACACATAAACATTCACACACACAACACATACATATATTCAACCCCAACACATACATTCACACACACATCACATACATGTATATACGTCCACACACACAACACAAACAGATATTAACACCCAAAAAATAGACATTCATAAACCCAATACATACAGACATTCACACATCAAACACATATAGACATTCTCAAACCCAACACATACAGACATTCACGGAGGGGCGTTGCGTTCAAATTAAAGTAATCGCAATGACGTATGAATACAAACGCAGTACTGGTTCGGACTACTTCTAGATCACGCTTTGATAAGATTTTGCGTCATAAGTTGACGGAATTCAATAAAACAATAAAGA
>SAYR01006123.1:1818460-1877669 GCA_004382745.1 Argopecten irradians irradians
TATTAGATCCAATTAAATATATGTATTTGACATCAAAACAAAAGATGTGTTCAAGCATTGTAACGGTAATAAACAACAAAATGATTCGCTGGTCGGGGCTACAACCGGAGGGCTTTCCTCAGGAATGTTCGGGGAATTCCATAGTTACTTCAGTAGTACATGTGTGTACAGAACATCTGATTGTCGGTGAATAATTCTTGGAGCATCTTAGCGAACCATAGGTTAACTGATCATATACAGGTTTCCAGAAGAAAAAAAAACATTGCAGGAAGCCTATCCGAAACAGTATCATCAGCGATACCACCGTTAGCATTCAAAACAGGCCTACACTCATGCAAACACTTGTCTATCATCCGTACAATAAAATAAAAGTCATGACTATGAAACTGTAGCTATAACATTCAACAATCGGAACTATATCTTCAGTCATCCTGACTACCGTAGTTACCCAACTTAGGAACCATCAAATTTGATGTAAAAGTATACTTATTTATGTAGATATATAGATTGAACAGTGTTTTGATTGCGTTAAAGGTGGTATGAACGCAATGTGATACAGATATATTCTACATGTAGCGCTAACGCGCTACATTGAATATGTCTGTATCCCATTGCGTTCATACCACCTTTAACGCAATCAAAACACTGTTTAATCTCTATATAGACATTTGCACACTCAACACATGCAAACGTCCACACACTCAACACATAGACATTCATACACCCAACATACAGACATTCACATACCCAACACATACAGACATTCACACTTCCAGCACATACAGACATTCGCACACTCCCAGCACATACAACAAATAAGGTACACGCTTTGATGTCCTGAATTGAGATCAGTTATTAGTAGGACATAAGTAAGGACAGTAAACTCTATTTTAAAAAGTAATGAGCTGTTTATCTATTTTGCAGTAACAAAGCCGACCACAAAATAACAAAAGATCAGCCATGCATAATTTACCTGAATTGTATACTTTATCAATGTTCACACGACTTTGTAATTAGCGAGGATATTTAGAACGAAGCAATGTCGATAGATTCATTATGTTTTTGGATTCAATTATCAAATGTTAAATTATTCATATGGAGATGGCGCATCCTGCCATAGTTTTTTTGTTTAAAATCATTTAGGAGGATGAACTGTAAATCCAAATTCATCTGTTCACATTAAAATGGCAACTAGTTGCACATTTATTATCTGTTACATGCCAAATCAATATAATATTTCTTAATGAATGTTAATGGTCGCTATTTAAACGTCGATGACACCGTTGTCTTTTTATATACATCTTTATTTCTTTAGATTTTTATTGAAGTTTTTAATCCTTTCTATTTTATTTAAATTTCGGAAAGGTTTGAATTTTCCGGTATGCGTCGTTTGCTCTTTTCTTAATTTTGGTATTTACGTCACTATTTTTAATTTTCATCAGGATATGAAAACAATATGCTTGTAAACTGTACGAATCCGCGTAAGTCGTGATATCAATGTCGATTATTAATTTTTTAGCCCATTTGATAAAATCAAAGTGTTTTAAAGTACCATTCTATTGAGGTTTATTTCCAGTTTTAGCGCCATTCTTTCATTATGTTTGATAGTGGTATGAAAAGTCAGATTTAGTTTGAGAAAGTGAATTGAAAAAAAATGTTTTGATAACGAACGGTACAACTTTTGAAATGGATAATCGAATGAAGGACTTTTCTGTTCGCGGTCTGTTTTAATGCTACTTCACAGAAGTGTAAAATTTCAAATTTCTCAAATTTCATGAATAGGTTTCTCTAGGATCATAGTTGTGAATATACCATTTAAGTATCGATCGTTTATAAATGGCCTACATGCAGCTATCTGTGATTTTTTTTTTTAATTCATTAACGTCACATTAACAGCCAAGGTCATGTAAGGACAGGAGACTGTATGTGGTATATTCATGTTATGTCCTCTTGTATAGTGGAACTGTTGCCCTTTTTATAGTGCTATATCACTGAAGCATGCCGCCGAGAACACCAAGCAACACACCCCACTGGGTGCCATTATATTGACAACGGGCGAACCAGTTGTTCTACACCCTTAATACTGAGCTCTAAGCAAGAGCAGAAACTACCACTTTTTTAGACTTTGGTGTGTCTCGACCAGAGGACAGAACCCATACCCTAACTCAAAAGGGCTAACGATCATGAGATAGGGGCAGCAGGTACAATTCTAACGCCCTACCTGCTGGGCATTCGGTTTTAATAATTCACGTTTGTTAAGCTTTGTCTTTGCACTTCATATAGGGTGTAAGTAGTGTACCCGCTAACCCTACAATGGCATTATCTTAAAAGGGGAGGTAATTCAGGGTGTTATCTTTTGTTTTCGACTTTCTTCTTCCTAAGTTTGGCTTGACACCGCCTCGCATTTTGCCTCGAGATGAGTGTTGGAACCTGTGAGGAAGGTTCTGGGTTCTGTCCCCTGGCTGAGACATACCATGGTCTAGTTTCTGCTCTTGCTTAGCGCTTAGCTTTATAACGTGACCGGATGGAATGCTGTGTTCGTATCTTTGGCATTATGTTTCAGTAACATGTAACAGTCAAAATAAAATTGTTTAAATAGAAGAATTTATTACGTACTTTCAAAATATAGAGTTGATTTATGTACTACATTCTGTTTAATAACTATAGTCCTATCCACTATATGTTTTTCGTGTCTCATAAATCAGTTCGGCTGGGCATTTTTTTATTGTAATATACACATGGAATGTTGCAACATGCGTTAAAAATGAGTGTCAAATAAATCAAATATTTTTTAAAACTGATTGACTGATATTGATTAATTTCAACTCACTGTATACACGGGAGTTCGTCCTTAATTGGCGACCACTGTTAGTGGGATATTTATACAGGGATACTTACAATAAGCGGTACACGTACACGCATACGGGATCGATCATTATACGTAATGTTTACCATCAATTCTATAAAATCCTTCACTAACCCCTACATCTTTTGAGGCTGATTTTCGACACAGTCTAACAAATATATAAAGTTGTTCGTTATAGAGCCAAATGCCTGTTGAGCGATCGAAAATCACGTGCTTAAACATTTGATACCGTTATTCACGCATGTACAAATAAAACGTTTTTTACCCAAGATGCTATCTTGCATTTGTTTTAATTTCGAAATATAGAAAGTAAAGGATATTATAGAATTGATTGTAAACATTGCATATAATGATCGATCCCACTTAACTACGTCCCGTATCCGTATGCGTACACGTATACCGCTTATAGTTACTATCACTACTAGGAATGTTAACCAACCAACCAACCATTTAGTATTGTTCTTGTAATGTAAATGTTCAAATGTTGTAGCTGTCACTGTGAGCGAAAACTTGTTTAAGCTAAAATATATTCTTTTTACCTTGCTAGGTTGTATATTGCAAAGTTCGAGTCTTAGGGGAAATTAAATTTGCAGAGAATATGGGCGAGGGAAAAGTTTAGCTAGGTAACGTTTTTAAGAGTTTTTTTTTTAAAGAATAGTGCAATTGTTTGTTCAGTTGAATTTGATATGTGTATCGAAATTAACTTTGAATTTCGCGTTTCCTTGTTCTCTCAATGTTTTAAGGTACAAGTCTTAAAGAAAGACCAGCATTGTGTAATATATATATATTGCATAACGCAACAGTCCTTTTGTCTATACGCATAGATCTATTCTTCAAAAGCGAAAAAAATGGATTTGAAAACATATCGATACTAAGACAAACCTTTTAAATATTTTATTATCACATACTATCAATGTGTTTTCATAAAATGAAAGAAAAACCTCGCCTGGGTACCGGTGTTTTTTTCGGTTGACGGGACATACCTTGAATACATGCTTACAGAAACACATATACATAGAGATTGGCAACTCCGGCATTTTTACGATCGGCAAATGTACCTCTGTATGGACTTAGGGGTTTTTAGATAAACTTTTAAATAGTTAAATATAGCAGAATAACTTTGAAATGTTATAAAAGTTCAGTAATTTTCAGATGGTTTGAGTACGTTTTTGGAAAAAAAATGTTTTAACTATATATTAATAAAATAAGATATACTTCCGGTTTTGAATGTCTATTTTTCGAAAACCCAGGTAAAATTGACGATTTTCATTCTTTCAAAAATTATATTAAATTAAATCAATTCGAAAAACTGGTCACATCAAACCATGATGTAATGTTTAAACTTTGTATTGATGCAAAAATATCATGTTTAAAAGAATACATTTAAAAGTAGTTAGCCAAGGCAAAATGCCTATAAACCGGAGGTCCCTCTGCCTGTCAATAAAGACAAAGAAGGAGTTTCCAATCTCTATGTATATATGTTTCTGATGTTTATGATTGAGTTAACACAAAGATTACATGTTCACATAATTTTTGTGTGTCAAATTTTCGCGCTTTGGTGCCAGACGACAAGTAAGCCTACAATATGACTACATCCAAAATATCCCGATTTACGGTATTTAATACAAGGAACGATTTATAAAACAAATAACCTTGTTTACTGTGACTAATTCCGGTGCTAATGTAAATAAACGGAGTTCCTGTTTTTCTTTATTGAAAAATAACCCTTGGAAGACTAGAAAAAAATATAGGATAATTAAGGAATTTATTCAGGAAAAATCTCTCACACATTGCCATTGAGAAGGCTGGAATATTGATGTCTTAATCTGTGAGTAATATACGAGACACTCTATAGTCTATAAACGCGTTCAAAATAAAGACTGTGGGACGACTGATTTGCCTGTAGTCAGTATAATGTGAGTACTACAACATAGTTTCCACGATTGAAAAGGGACTTCTTGAAATACCGCAGCTCCACAAAATATACTGACATTCACACACCACAACCCATTTTACAATGAAACATCCTTAAACAAACCTGGCTGTTAAACCTAACAAATCATCCAAGACCAAATTTAGCATTTTGAAAGAAATATTCCTACTTATATTTTTTAAAGAATCTCATTGAAAAAGTATATTTTCAGGTGACATTTGGGATATCACTGTAAGCATGTCTCCCATAACTAGCCCACCTGCTAACACAGACCTGTCTGTCACCTTCTACGAGCGAGAGGACGACACAAGTCCTGGTTCCGCACATACCGTTACCATGGAGATAAGTATTGCCATTGTATCTAATGTCAATATGGATGACATACAAAGACCTATGAAGATTGATGTTTGGAATGGAAGAGAAGTGCCCGGTTATCACTTTAATCAGGTAATGTGTTTAATGTTCGTTAATAACTCTAGTATTTCAATATATTATCATGACAAATGTATCAAGATATTTCACAGTATTATATTAGATAAGGCGCACATGCAACCACCTGTGTCTTAAAGTGAGAGATAGGCGATGAGCTTTCCGAAAAAATAGTTTATTGGTAATGTATCAAACACGTTTTTTAGAAATCTAAAACTGTCTTCCACATATTGCAGCTATCGATGACGAGTGCGTCCTATCAGTTTACGTTCGAATGTAACTGCAGCTTAGGAATAGATGGAACAAAGAAAGTTTTATACCCAAAAGGTAAATGCCCACAACTGGTTTTAAAGTTTTCTTCAACCATTTGGTATTTGTCATCCATTCTTTAATTACATCATCATGCATTCTTTATTTACATCATCATGCATTCTTTCATTACATCATCATGCATCCTTTAATTACATCATCATGCATTCTTTGATTACATCATCATGTATTCTTTAATTACATCATCATGCATTCTTTATTTACATCATCATGCATTCTTTATTTACATCATCATGCATTCTTTAATTACATCATCATTCATTCTTTAATTGCATCATCATGTTATCTGTAATTACATCATGAAAGTTATGTATTCCAGTAAATATTGAAAATAGTGAAGAGTCAACATATAATTTAAGCAAAATTACAATGTTTTAGGGAATGATAAGCCAATGATAAATCGTCACGGAATACTATTCTATGTTTCTCTTCTTATTTTTAACGCTCTTCAAATGTTTCAATATCATCAAAATTAGGTGGTTTGATAACGTATGCTTTGTACTTTATATAGTGGTGATCCGGTGGTGAAGTCGTTAAGACAATCGGCTCTCACCTAGCCGTCCGTGGATCGATCCCCGGAACGAAAATGAAAAGGCCAGGGGTCACCTACCCGATCACATGGGTTTCTCCGGGCACTCCGATTTCCTCACACTCTAAGACCCCTTGCGAGCTTAAATTCGGGCCATCGAAAGTTATTTGTATAAGTTGTATAACTTGTTTCGCAATCGATGTAAAATAACTAAAATTTATATATATGCTGTATATTTGTTTAATTTTGGAGGTATAGATTTACTGTTTTGAACGTTTTCTTGGAGGTTTATATTCATAAATCATATAAATAACGCCTTTGGAATCCCCATTTACATGATAGGCGCTAATAAAAGAAATATAAAACAATAATTTGGATCACTGACGGAAGGTACTGTAAACCGCTTTTCTTTCGCGGCTACTAAATTTCGCGATTTCCGTTCCAAAACATTTCCTCGTAGATTAATTTTCACGGATTGACAATTGAATGGAGATATCTTTGAATTTAATTGTAAAAGAATTGTAAAGATATTATTTCACGGAGAAAAAACTTTTACCGACTTTAACTTGATCGCAAAATTCGCGAATTTAGGTTAATTCGTGGATTTCGCTAAATGAAACCACCCGGAAATATTACCAAGGATACAGGTAATACGCCTGTAATGGAATGGCCATTATGTTGGTTTCAGAGGACGAATGGGAGATAAAGATTACATCATCTGCTGTGACAAACGTTGGCTCATTCAATTATTTCACCATCCTCGTCAATGACAGTAACGGAGTAGGCCAAGAAATAGACTCCAAATTTAGACGGAGGCAAACAACAACCATCAGTGTGTTACTACATCTTGATGATCCTGTTAACCTTAAAACATTAAGCTTCTCAGGTGGAGGCCACACATTCTGCATTAAGGTATGTATGTAAAATGTACTGTAAATGCAGACATTTACGCGAGGGGAAATTTGTGGTAATAACACGAGGGCATTTTCACCGCAAACATGTCCGCACCGCGTAGAAACCTTGCAAATATATAAACTGTACAAACAAATCAAAGTACTGCAAACACAACGCAGCAGAAACCGAAAAATAGAATGAAATCTAATTAATTTCCAAAAACAAAAAATATAAACCATAGTATAAAGACTTTAACATCAATTATTTCAAAAACATTCAACTGATCACAGAACATACATATGTTTTGTTTGACATTTTTCTTAATCAAAGGTCCTACATGAAAATTAAAAAGAAAACAAAAGTCCTCATTAAAATGATTTTTTACCCTATACTCTTGCTTCTTATGTTGCACTTATACTTATTTTGGTAAAACCATGCATACATGAGGGCAGCCTTATAAGTTATTTTGCCTTAACCTCAGATCTGTTTTAAACAATCTTTATTTTAAGGTACAAAAAGAACATCTGATTAGTTTACTTTATAACCTTTAGGTCTATAAGCCTTAGATACATGTAGTAAGGCCAATTTGAATTATCATTAACAGAGATTATGTAAGTTGGACAGAGGAATCACCAGCAGGCAATAGTGGGGGGGGGGGGGGGGACTGGTATAAGGTACAATTGACCTAGATGGGCTGTGCATTATATAACAATCTGTGTATTCTATACACACTCTGTATCACCTATCAGAAGGCAGTCTTCCCATGACTACTGATTGGTCCAAAGGAATATTATTCAATGAATAAGGAACTTATGAATTGAAGTTTATGTAAGAAATGGTTCAAGAGGTCACCACTAGATGTCATTGTAGGGCAAGTCCTACACAGTCCTACGCATCAAGAATAAACCAGATAGCAATAATACAAACGCTAGTCGCGCTGTATTAAAAAGTATTAAAAAACAGTTTTATAATCTATATATCGGTTTCAATAGAAATTGTAACACAAGAACTCTCTTTACAGGTTAAAACAATTGGTTTGAGGTTCGTGATATGAAAATAAACAAAACTTAATATAAAGACACAATGTCAATATTTGAAGTTGTCAGATAAATAGAGACACTTGAGAGGTAGGCTCTGGGTTCTGGTTTGCCCGTTTCCTGTAAGTATAATGGTGGCATGTTTCAGTGATATAGCACTATAAAAGGGACAAGAGTTCAACTCTACAAGAAGACACTTTATGAATATCCTGCAGTTCGCAAAACACCTACTGCACCCTTCACATCGCATACATGAGATACCGTCCTTACATGACCCTGACTATTAATTAATTAAAAAAACAAAAAAATAGAGTGTTCCTCGATCAATTTTACTGATAATCATTAAAAGAATGAACGCAATTTAAAAACAGTTATTTTAATATTGTTACGTGTGTCTTTAACCACATCGTGTCAATACGTGTAGTGTAAGTTTCCACAAGCGAAGTTTGACGAAGTTCTTTTTGTTACAGTTTGTATTCACACATGAAGATACATGTAGGGTATTGACCTTCGACTGTTGGATGCATTCTGCTCTCTCCGTAACAGTACAACTGATAAGTACAGGTAAACTATCATTCAATTGAACTAAGATCTGTTTTAATTACCACGGGACAAATTATTGAGAAAGATATTGTTACATATTCCCTGTCGCCATACTCTTAAAATTATGATTTTATACAGTTGAACTATACGCTGTATTGCCATGTCATCCATTAGTTTTATTCAACATTGCTTTGAATCAATACCGCAAAGCAAAATCTATTTCATACTTTTGTACAAATAATGTGGTAAAAATCCAAATGTACAGTTATTGAATTTGCGATTCTTTATTTCGAGACCTAATTTCAAAAGAAAATAATCGACATTATCAGATTAATATTTTTAATGAATTACCAAAAACAACATATTAAAGATGCTCCACCGCTACCAGATCATACATGATACTCATCATTTGAACAATAATTGGTGTTTATTTTGTGTATAGATATGTGTAATTAACACAGCAAAAATATAAAATAATTTATTTTGCTTTTTGTGCATGTGAAACAGTACTTCATTCCATACGACATAGTACCACAGAATTTGTTCGGGACGCAAAATAATTTTTGATATTTTTATTTTGAAGTAAAATTAGAAGCTCAAACTTACAATGGTGGTAATGGTGAAAATTAAGTAACTTTTCTAACTAAAGAAAAATACTAAATCATCTGCTCCTGTTTTGGTTGTGAAAAATACCGTTTGTTAGCGGTTGAGCATCTTTCACGGAAAAAATTGGATGTCACTTGTGAATAATCACTTTAATAGACGGCGTTATAGCTCAATTCAATATCTAATACAAGGTAATTCGTTGAGTTTGATTTAAAAACCGTTCGTTTTGATCATAATTGGCTTCGTCGATACACAAAATGTAAATTAAAACTGTAAAAGACAACTACAAATTAGTCATATTAGATGAAACTTAAACTTTATCTCTCGAAACCCAAATCTACCTGTTGCCGTTTTCCGCCCGAACTGTTATCCGTTATGAACTACATATTAATTTACAGTGAAATGCATTCACATGACTACCATTTGACTAAATTACAAATTACAATTAGTAAGGTTCCTTGTTTCACATTTTGCAGGCTATTTGGACAACTGTTTACCGACAACTACCGTTGCAACAACTTCCACTTCACCAACCACTACCACCGTACCGACAACTACAGCGACCTCTACCAGTCTGTCCACCACTACCACTGGTGAATGCGATTCAACTTTTGGAGCAACAGATCCATCAGGTGAGACACAGTCTTTTGGTGTAATGTACTGATGATTTGCGTTGTTGAGCTCATCCGCCCCTGGATATTCATGATAAACTGCTCTAGGCTTTGAAGTAGAAGAGTTCAAATGTGTCCTCAGGGGTGAAAGGGTAACATAGCGACAATCAAACCGCATGGGTACCGCACACCACTTTGGATTTTGTGTTGGTACGTTCCAACATTTGTTCCGATATTAAATAAATAACGGTTACCCATTCTACACGTATGGATAATTGACTTGCAGTGACATTTTCAAAATTATTTCAAAATGGCGGCATATTATAGTTGTAAAATTGCAATAAAATTTCAAGGGATGAGATAGAAATATAATTTCATATGAAGAATAGGGATATTCTACCCTCGGGGTCACAAGATTACAACCTTTTATGATCCTTTGGTTAAATATCCATATAATATGAAAAAGTCTAACATTCCGCCAAACTATATATCACATGTTTTGACCAAATTTTACTTGTAACAATAAGCTATATTGTTGGCTTCGATGCAAACCAACCTTCCATTTATTATTAGTTCTGTTCAACTGCACCAACGAAGTGGGTCAAATTGTACATTTTACTAGATATTAAAAATTTTAATAGCATAACGTAAAGTAATACCTTCATCACAAAAGCGAAATGTTTTTCATCCGTATATTTGATATTTAAAGTTTCATATAATGTGAAACAACTTCCTTTTGCGGATACTTACTTCCGCGGTTTTCGTTTCAAAACATTTTCGCCGGGAAAAGATTTTGCGAATTTCAGATTGAATGGAAATATATTTGAATCTAATTGTGAGAGAATTGTGAAATGTTGAAAAACGCGAATGTGACCTTTCGTGAATTTATTTGGATTGCTATAATAAATCGAAATGATGTTAGTTTACAGTGAATGCTTTTCTCCTCCGTTTGCAGTTCAGCAAAATTGTAGGTGCATCCTAAGGAAGCCGATGGTTAATTTAACTACTTCTCAACTTCAGACCATCGTCACGGAGCTCCAGTCACAACTCTCAGTGAACAAATCTACGCTCTCGTGTATGTAATTACATAAATCTTTATATTGTGGATAACTTCTCTTTTTATTAGTAATCACTTTCAATTAATTTGTCAACTTATCCCTATAAACAATTAAGGTATTTAAAAAAAAAAATCACCAGACCTTCTTATTTTTTTCATTTTCAAAATATTTTTTTTATCGAGTTTAATTAGAAATTTGATTCGAGATTAGTGTTATTTTTGACTGAAGAAGGTCCTTTAGTGACTGAATATATATTCCATAGAAATGATTTTTCATTTTACTTTATTTTGGCCTTTTATTTTAGATTATTATATACTAGCTTCATACCGTTCTTACTTCATTACGAATTTCAATCCTTTTAGTCCTGAAGACATGTTTTTATACAACATTGTATCTGCACTTTATGTATTTTTGATTTTTGTTTTTTGATGTGCGGTCATTAAATGTAGAAAATATAAATATGAATTATACCTTAATATTTCCACATACAGCTACCATTCGTAAGAAGACAAGCGCAACAGACAATCGTCCTTCCTCTAGAGTGATCGGTATGGCCGGAGCTGTGTTCCTAGCGTTACCTTTCGTTTTGCTGATTACCTGTGATATCATTAGGCTTTTTAGCCATGGTCGCCAGACAGTGCTGGTTATTTAGAGATGTCTCTGAGAACAGACACATAATACGTTCAGTGGAGCCTATCATTGTGAATTAAGTACAAACGCGTTTGAAAACGGCTTTGGAGTTGATCATATAGACTTCATGTATTTTTTGTACATTATATGTTAAAATGATGTTTCGAAACACTTCGAAAAAATAATCTGTATATATTGATCTCATTTACATAATTGAGGGGCTTCATGCACATCTGCCCTATCTGTGGTGTGTAGTGTTTATATCGAATTGTAAACTTTGCTATATTAGAATATAAGTACAATACATTTTTATATTTTCGTTAACAATGCAATTTTGATATAACAGGTTTCATTATTAACCTGAATTTTAACCTAATTCTTTTCTAAATCTTTTCTGTGATACTCTGTGATAATTTGTGCTGCTTCATTTTAGTTCAATTGTTTTTCTTAAAACATTGTCATGTTACAAATTGTTGCCTTGCTTACCCGTATGCTGCATTTTTTGTAATTTATTGTTTTTTGTTTTGTTTTCTTTCTGTTTTTAACTTTCACTGGTGTTATTGCTTGTAGATTATAATCTACAGTTTAAATTTTGAATTTGCTTTATGATATTTCAAACATATCTTCTTTCCTAAATAAATTATCTCCATATATTCTTTCCTAAAGAAGTTTTCTAAAAGAAGTAACTGTTATATAAACTCAAACGTCTTTATATTAGTATAAACTATAAAGATCACGATGATATTGATGAATAATTTTCGCGAGAGTACATGGTTTCCCCATGTACACTTACTGGCATAATAATCGGTTGAGTGTCCAATTTACATAGAGAAAGTGTCTAACATTCACATCAGCGACCATTTGTAAATTTAGTTTCATTTCGCTCGCCTTTGTACTCGTATCCATATAGCCATTGTAATTTTAATTCTAAGTAATCATTAATGTATATTTTAAATATCTACAGATACTGTAAGCTCATCCGTGATCGACGAATTCTTGCCGAATAAATTAATAATGTATATAATATTAATTACGTAGTAAGCTGTTGCAAATAAGTAATACATTTTTTATATCATATGCAAGTATGTGGACACTTATAACTTTGTTGCATTAGTATTTTTGTTTGTACGGCTCAAGACTTCCCATCTGTCTCTTAATAATAAAAATATCAACAACATCTGGATTAATTATTTTTGACTCTCCTACATGTCTGATTCTAGTAGTTACAAACTAGGGGGAAGCTAATCTAGTATTATAACTCTGCTGAGAAATTCTTATCAACAAATTAGGGTCTGATGGCCAGTCTAGAGGGAAATAATCTAGTATTATGAATCTGCTGAGAAAATATTATCAACAACTAAGGGTCTGGTGGCCAATCTAGAATGATTATTCTTCTGAGAAATTCTTATCAACAACTTAGGGCCTGGTGGGCTGTCTAGGGAGGGATAAACAAATATTATAACTCTCCTGAGTTAGCCTCATCAACAACTTAGGGTCTGATGGCTAGTCTATTCCATATAATACAGTATATTTGTAGGGCATGGGCTGGAAAGTAGGTCGTGCAATTATCCGAGATTTGACATGACTTGCATATTGGTGATATGCGGTGTAATATAATAGTTACATCGTACAATGCGGAATAAACAGGTTAGAACGAATCTATAGCATACGTACAACATGCATTCGAGAAGATGAAAAAATATTGAAATATTACGAACCTAACGAATTAATTGTACTTAATTATAAAGTTTTATGGTGGAAACTTATGTGGTTTTTTTCACTGACATGAAAATATTAGTTTCGATTTGTTAGGTATTAACTTGATTAGATTTTTTTAGGTTATCGAGATATAAAACAAAAAATCTAAGCTTAGCGTTTCATGATTACAGTACACTCAGATTTGTGTGTTATATTTCCATAACACAAAAAAATATATTCAAATTAAGCCTCATAATTCATTTTCCTAAAGATAATCTCTTCAAAATTCTTAATTAATTTTGGGAATTTTTTTTTCTGTGAAATAATTACGCCGTTATTTTAGCCAATCAAAAGCGACGACATAAATGACGACACAATTTTTTTTCCTTTATGGGCTGATAAAGCAAATTTCTAAAATTTCTAAGCCAATGAAAATGTTTGTTTCAAGCATAATTGAACTATTTTATGCTATTTTTTTCCAAATCTGCGCTTCATGTGAGGAAGCAACTACTAAATGAGGCATCATTTAAGGGGAATAAAAATATGTCGGATACTTTAATCATATAACTACAACAACCTACATTTTTTCAGAGTATATTGAAAAACTCATCAAACGTCATAAAATCTTAACGTCAAGTCTTACGTCAAGGTATGACGTCACAATGGATTTCCAGCAAATGGAGAACGCTCCAGATTATATTACAATAGTTGCATATGCAACTAGATGGGCGAAGTAACTGGATATTCATTTCTCAGTTTCAAAGACAACTTAAATCATATGAATAAAACCAAAATTACCACATTTGGCGCCATTCATCAGGCTAAAGGGGAGAACAAACCAACAATTTGTACAATTAAAATCCCCACCTCATAAGTATAAATTAATTTTTGCATACTTAGTTACACACAAGACGTTGTTTGTATACATGTAGATAGTCAAAATAAACCCCTTTTGACCATGCCACGCAGGCCACCATGTGGCAGCCATACCAGTTGTACAATAATTAATCCCCATACCAAACTGATAATGATTGTTATTCAATGCTCAGTTTCTGAGAAACAGCTGTAAATATGTGATTGGTCAAAATTACTCCTTTTAGCATCGCCCTTCATGCTCGTGTAGGCCAGTCCTTCATTTGTGCAATTTTACGTCCATGCGCAATAGAAAACATTACCAATGCAATTTGAGTGCTATTCAATGCTTAGGTTTAGAGAAAAGTTGTATATATGTTAATAGACAAATACACCCCTTTTTGGCTTGCCTCTAAGATCCCAGTAAGCAAAACCTTACATTTTTACGCCGAAGATCCGGACTGGATTCCCGGTTGGGGTACTTGACGTGAATTTTTATACGAATGCCGCAGCGAAATACCGTAACTCTAGTTGTGCTGTTACGCGGTTTGTTGGTTATTTCTTTGTTTGACTATTGATTATGAAGTCACATTTATAGAAATATATATCTCCTCGGTAGTCATTGTCATTTATTGTTGGTATTTGAAAGAGGATGGTTATAGTTGTATCACAGTTATAGAGCCTAAATAACAACGACGTCACAACATTTAAGGCTAAAGCATACCGAAGACAGAGTTTTATATATTTGTTTATAATACATTTGTTGTATGTGATGGAGGTAGGGATCATTATACGAATGGTGATATTCTGTCTTTCATCTGGTAAGTACAATGTATTAAATGTTTGGCATTAAAAACAAAACTTTATGTTACAGAAATACAAATCGTTTAATTTATGTACAGAGAGGAAACTTATAGTTTTGTTGTGGGCAATATATTGCTTAGAATGTAACTACAATTTATAAGATGTGAAAAGTAGATAATTTCAATAATGTTTATAAAGTATGAATAAAACATAATTATGCATGTACAGAATAACAAAACTATATGAAATGTTAGCTAATTAAAAACTACAATTAATTTTAACTTAATTCTAATTTGCATTAGTTCACTTTCATTGTTTGTTATTTTCTATTACTTGTTTTTACTATTAATTGTCTCTAAGAGCGATTTCCAATTTCATCCTGATATTACGCCTACTTTCTTACTAGTGCAATTCAACATACCGCAAAACCGAGAGGCCGTCCTTTAAAGAACTGTTGATAGGGTATCAAATTAACCATTCACCCTTAAATGGATGTACTCACGGCATGATTTTTAGCCATTTTGACACGTGTCTCCGACCGGACACCAGACGGTCGATGGCCAGGGCTCTCAGGCATCACCGGGGAGGTGTCCAAAGAGTTTTAACTCGAAGTTTAATGCTATGGTCACAATGATCAGCCGGTATCCGGGGATAGGGGGTAATCGAGAGTAAACTGCTGGACTGGCCATTTTTCCGACATCGGATATCGCCGGTCAAGAAATTTGTCACACATCATTTACATGTACATAAAAATGAGGTCGTGCGGTAATCGTATAGCGTCTGTTTTCAAAGATTTTTTTTGGTAGGCGGAGAGGCAATGCATACCGACCGAAAATCTAATGCTAATCGGCCGATTATAATATGATGTCCGTGCGATAACCGGCCTATTCACCGAACACTTTGCGAATGTCGCCCGAGTATCTTACGGACAACGAACGATAGTTTTATCAGGCCCGGCCGAATATTGCCGCTCGATTCTCGCCCGGATATCGGACGATATTAAACGATATGGAAAGGATATGTGGCCGATTATGAAAATCTATGGGGCACGGAGAGATTTTAACTTCGAGGTAAAAATCTTCGGGCACTTCCCCGATGGTGCCTGAGAGCCCCGGGCACCGTTGTCCGTTGTCCGGCCGGGGACCAGATCAAAATGGTTAAAATCATGCCTGGAATACATCCTTAGCCTTATCGGAAGGGGTTGTGACTAAAAAATTAATTTCTCTGGTGTCCCGTAGCTTTTCACAACCGACCACATATCCTTCACACATCGTTTAAGTCCATTCTGGAATTGAGCGGCAATCACACCGTCCGACATTCGGCCGGGTCTGGTACAACTATCTTTCGTTGTCCGTACGTTACCCTGGCGATATTCGTACGATGTCCGGCGAATTCAACTTTCCGACGCGAAATTAATTGAACAATCACAGCGCCGGAAATAATTATCTCCGTTACACAAAATAATAGGCCGCCATATTGTCCCACAAACAAAACCGGGGTGGGGCAACGGCTGGAAGTCAACATCAAGATGGTACATTGTAATTCGGTGTGCGTAGGGCGAGTGTAACACGGACGAAAAATATCCTGAAAGTTATTTTCCGAAACCCAAAATAAGCTTAGACAAATGTATGAAGTGGTTATCGCCTTGACATCATATGATAATCGGCCGGAAGTTTGGTCGGTATTCACTGCCTCGTCGGCCCTAAAAAGTTCTCCCTGGAAACAGACGCCGTACGATCACCGCACCACCTCCTTTTTATGTAAATGATGTGTGATAAATTTTTAACCGTTGTTGTCCGATATCGGAAACATGGCCAAAAAACCAGCGATGAACTCCCGATTACCCTCTATTTTCGGATATCGGCTGATCATTGTGACCAAAGCAAAGGTTTTGTTCACGTACACCTAAGAAGTGATTTATAGGCATACAAAAAATCACTAGATTAAACAGGTTCTTAACTGCGGCTACTGAGATATACGGTCTACTACGGCCTACTACGACATACCGTATGGTCAAAGTACGGTCTACTGCAGTCTACTACGGTCCATGGCAAAACCGCAAGTATGACTACGTTATTAAAGCCTACTCATGCTACGGTCACAATGATCAGCCGACATCCGGAGATAGTGGGTAATCGGGAGTACACCGCTGGATTTGACTATTTTTTCCAACATCGGACAGCACCGGTCAAAAATTTGTCAAACATCATTTGCATAAAAAGGACGCGGTGCTGTAATAGTACGGCGTCTGTTAGATAATGTTTTGGGGCCCGCGAGGCAGTGAATACCGACCGAACATCTAATGCTAATCGGCTGATTTTCATATGGTGTCCGGGCGATAACCGTCCCATTAAACCGGACATCGTACAAGTATCGCCCGATTATCTTACGGACAACGAACGATATTTGTACCAGACCCGGCTGAATATCGGGCGGTGTGATTGCCGCTCGATTCCCGGCCGGATATCGGACGATATTAAATGATGTGTGGAGGATATGTGGCCGGTTATGAAAATCTACCGGTCAACGGAGAAATTTTAAAACTCTTCGGGCACCTCCCCGATATCGATGCTGTCTGTGAGCTCCATGTCTGGTGTCCGTCCGTGGACCAGGCCAAAATGACTTAAACTCATGCCGAAAGTACATCCTCAGCCTAATCGGAAGGGGTTGTGACCAAAGCATAATCGAAAGGGGTTGTGACCAAAGCATTTTCTACAGTTTACTGCGTTTTTTTAACTACGGTCTATTACGGCAAGACCGCGAGTGTGGCCGGCGTTTACTCCTCGGTTTACTAGGGTATTTTTGAAAATGATCAGCCATACATACCTTATAAATGATTTAAGTCTATATCCTTTCAATGTATTGCATGATAGGTGTTTCAATTACACGGGTATATCGATTCAATTAAGTCGAGTTGAATACTGGAAACAAATGTAATGTTTGAAACAATGAAACAAGTACCGCGATGCCGACAAAATTGATTTTATTTCTTTATCATTGCAAAGGTAAAATGCTGAAATATTTATCAGGTTATGTTAGTCACAGATATATTTGTTTTATAACAAATAATGCGTGAGAGATATTCATGACAGTGCAATGATAATTATTTGTATGCTTATGACATACCTAACGCTCAATCAATATAATATTTCAGTATTAATAAAAAAGAGTTCTCCGTTGTCATCATAACATAGTAGATTGCATTGAGCAATTTATTTGCATATTGTAAACTTCTGAAAGACAGTTTAATTAGGGATATTTTCGTATGTAGACATTTTATCTAAGAGTATTTTCGTGTGTAGATAGTTTAGCGAAGGATATTTTCGTGCGTAGACAGTTTAGCAAAGGATATTTTCTTTCTTTTGTAGACAGTTTAGCTAAGGATATTTTCGTGCGTAGACAGTTTAGCTTAGGATATTTCCTTCTTTAGTAGACAGTTTAGCGAAGGATATTTTCATGCGTAGAAAGGTTAGCTAAGGATATTTTCGTGTGTAGACAGTTAAGCTAAGGATAATTTCTTTCTTTTGTAGACAGTTTAGCTAAGGATATTTTCGTGCGTAGACAGTTAAGCCAAGGATATTTTCGTGTGTAGACAGTTTAGCGAAGGATATATTCGTGCGTAGACAATTTAGCTAGGGATATTTTCGCGTGTAGAGTTTAGCTAAGGATATTTTCGTGTGTAGACAGTTTAGCTAAGGATATTTTCGTGTGTAGAAGTTCATCTAAGCTTGCTTTCAAAATCGCGGTATAGTCGAGACACATTCATATTTAAAAAATATTTTATCTGATTGTTCGTGAAAATCTGAACAAGTCTTTATTCGAAAAAAGAGATGGTCTCAATGTTAATCCAGATATCTTAACCACATTAGACACCGAACTGTGCATTAGAATAGCAAATAAATAGCCCATTCCCTTTACTATAAGGGTTAACTCGGAGAAGAAACTACCATTAAATTTTTAGGACTTTACAAAGGAACAAAATCACTAATACAACGAGACACAACGCGAATATTCGGCAGCATCCCACATCATACATATCATGTATTTGCATATTACAGAATTATCTACCATTGCGGGTAGGTATTGATTGTTACGTCATTTTCTTTAGGGAAAATAAAGTGTGTTTTGCTCACAAAATAATAATAAATAAATAAATGAAACAAAATCATTGCACGGATGATCAGCCTAAATTACCATAGCTGTTATGAGGACGTTACATTTAATAAAACAAGTCAATTATTTATATATCAAATGTATTTAGAATAGATATGAATGATTGAGAGGTAAAAACGAGTAAATTATGAATAAATCTTAAATTATTTTGAAAGTGGTGATATTTTGTGTACAAAATTAGAATAACCAATTAAATATGGAATTGGTGTAAGAGTCATTCAGTGAAAGGAAAATATTGTTATTTACGTGTCTATTGAATATCCAAAATAGATGAATAATTAAAAAAACCCACACAAAAGCCTATTTCCGGGTCCAAAGACAAAATCAGCTTGAAAACTCATTTAGAAGTATTAGCATAAATAAGATCCCAAATTCAGCCGCCTTGATGCAATTGGAACAACATATCCATATCTGCTGACGAGTGGAAAACAGCAATAATCTGACTTTTATATGAAGGTATAGGATAGTGTTTTATAGTTTCAGCTGTTGAATGGGAAATCACCGTGGACATGTCGCCAGCAAACAGTTCGAATACATATACCATCTTGTCAGTTACGTTCTATGAGCGACAGGACAACGGAAGTAGTAATACCGCACCAAATGTTACTAAGGAAATAAGCATGCTCAGTGCGTCTAATATCACGATTCCAGACATAAAAAGACCAATGAAGATTGACGTTTGGGTTGATGGAAATGGAGAAGAGTATCACATTCAACAGGTTTGTTAGATAGTGATTTAGTTTATTTAAGAATGTAGTCCTCTGAGAAGTCAAAATTTTCTTGGATTAAACTTTTTTTCTCATATAGATTTTTGGAAAGGGGAGTTCATACCACGAAAGAAAATGAAAGAAAAAACATATGTCCGTGTGCTCGTTTTTGAGCTATTGTCACTCAAAGATACCTAGTTGACAAAATCTTGGATTTTATGGAAATTTTGCCGTTTTGACCATATACACAAGAGATTAAAGCCATAATTTCCTAATGAGATGTTTGATATATACATGTATTAATGTTTGTAGAATTTATTTTCCAGTAGTCTTCTTTTAAAATATACCAGTTCTGATTAATAAGACTAATATTTTTTCTCAGAATAACAACATATGCTACCCCTACCCCTTAATTTTTAGCTACAAAATGCACCATTTCAGCCATTTTTGCCAAATCTAACCCTTTATAGAAAAGGTTCTGGTATTAAACTTATGTTCATATTTTGCGTATCAATAGGGAAAGTTTTTTTTTTTTTTTAATAAAAACAATTTCAGTAAAAAATCGTAAAACTTTGGCTCTACTCAAAGCGAAAAAAGCCACAATTTCAAAATGGCCGCCAAATGGGCCATTTCTTAAAATCCCCGTATAAAAAAATCTGCTAAAGTTTAGACAAAATTTGCAACTGGCAACTTGCTACAGATATTGATAAATTGTATTTGAAAATCTCATAACTTCTTTGATCTTTGTCGAAACGAGACTTCAACGAGACTGAAACCTCAGAAGAATACATCCTTAACTACCTTTTAATCAAACCATGTCTGATGATAGTTTGACTAATCCACGTACCATTCGATAACTGGTGAGTTTGTTTCGGGACTGTTTTTTCTGTAACAGGAGAGGATTCGAACCCGGAACCTCCGAACACTAGTCGAATATTCTACCGCTGAGCTACCCGGTCACTGATCAAATCCCGCTACTTTTCTATTGGTGAAGGAATGACGGTAACAGATAATATCCTGGGCTAACGTAATTTCAGCAGAAAAATTACAAGAGTTGCATGCATTCAGCACTTTGTTTGTTTGTTTGATTAATTAACGTCCTATTAACAGTTATGGTCATGTAAGGACGGCCTCCCATATGTGCGGTGTGTTGCGTGTATGTTGTGCTGGGTGCATGTTTTGGGAGACTGCGGTATATTCATGTTATGTCTTCTTACATAGTGGAACTGTTGCCCTTTTTATAGTGCTATATCACTGAAACATGCCGCCGAAGACACCAAGCAACACATCCCACCCGGTCACATTATACTGACAACGGGCGAACCAGTCGTCCCACTCCCTGTATGCTGAGCGCTAAGCAGGAGCAGAAACTACCACTTTTATAGACTTTGATGTGTCACGGCTAGGGGACAGAACCCCAGAAATAGGGACAGCAGGTACAATTCTAACGCCCTACCTGCAGGGCGTACTAGTGTTGCACAAGAAGTATGGGGTATCACGTGTTACATGAGTTAGTCCCATTCAGATATTCTTATTCTGGTAATATAGATGTAAGAACATGTATAAATCGATTACATATATGATTTTCTACAAACTTTCATAACAATGGCCTTCATGTTTTACAGTCTGCCTTGTAGACATAAAACACTCTCACCACTTTATTTCCAAAATTATTACGTGATATCGTAATGAATGGCGAATGGTTTTGATATGTCGGTCTCTGAACACTCTTTCTAAAACATAATCTAGTATAAAACATTGCTAGTATTCATAATCATCAATTTGAATATGGGTTTCCAGTCGATTTTGATGGGGTTTTTTTGCAAATAATTTTCCTTTTTCACTTCTGGGTTGCATGTGTTTTCCCACGTTTTTTTTATATATCTTTCTTAGCATTAATTATTCAAATTCAATTATGAAAATAAATATTCAATAGTTCATTGTTTTATTGTGTATTTATTTACAACTTTGGTATTAAAACTAAGGAAATATATATATACAAATATAATAAAGTGCATTGATATTCGGGCAAATCGCAATGGTTCAAATATAATATACTAGATTTTTTTCATAAAATTGTTCGGAAAATTCACGTTCCGACTCTACATTTCTTATTCAAAACAGAAACTGTTGCTAGATAATTCATAACACATGTTAAAATGCTACTAATTCCATCATTCATCATAATCAATATCAATTTCATCATCATTCTCTTATCATCATCATCATCATCATCATCATCACCACCACCACCACCACCACCATCATCATCATCATCAAATTATCATCATCATCATCATCATCATCATCACCACCACTACCATCATTTCAATTGAAATCTTAATTAATATCTTCTATCACAGCTGGCGATGAAAAGTACCTTATATCATTTTTCCTTCGAATGTAACTGCAGTATTGGAACGAATGGGACAAAGAAAACCATATTTCCAAAAGGTATATTTTTTCATCCAAAGTTCTGTAGATTTGTTATATGATTTCTGAAATATTTTAAATTGCCAAAACACAGCTTGCGATCCGAGTTATAAGTTTAAACAGTTTTAAGATTTTGAGATGCCATGTAATTGTTAAGAATGTGCGAAGATATCTTGTCTTTTGAAAAGATTGCCTAGTTTGAAAAGAAAAATAAATCTCGCAATTGGCTGTCAAACACGAGGCAGTCCGTGCCGTCATGTGTTCATGATATTAACACGGAAAGATCTAGTGATGGGTTTTTTACTTGTCAGTGAGTGAAAATTTAAAGAAAAGAAATCTGACAACCAGAAAAGTATACATAATATTGAACTGGGTGGAAAATATAAACATGAGAATGTCACTAAAATGGATGAATTCACCATTTGTAGGTATTGACCTTGATTTGCATGGCAGTTGTACGTGTATTAAATGAATTCACTAATTAACCCTTCAATTCTTCGGATGTAATCGTCGTAGATTGATCTCGGATGTGACACATGGTATCCATTTTGAAACTAAATGACTATTTCATACCAACGGCCACCCCGAGTATACAAACGCTTGAAAAAGCGACATTTTATCGATGATGTGTGTTGTCCCGAAGGAGAAGTGGTTACGTTCAATTTCTTAAAATACAACCCAAAAAAATCAACATTTTAAAAACTATTCATTTTCTTACGCTCAGTCAGGGCGTTATTTGGTTTTCCAGCGAAGAAAATGTTTGCTTTTTTGCATAGTCTTATATCTATCACATCCGAGGTAAAGTTTTACAGCCGGAGGAGTTCCAACTGACTAACCGTTACGGATTGTTCTTGTCTATCCTCATTCTGTACTTATATTGTTCTATGTATCCTTTCATTGAAATAGGTTGTTTAATTAAGAAAGAACCTCAAGTGTCCATTTAATGCTAATTCAATAATAGCATGACAAGTACATGTTTGTTGGGTTTCAGAGGACAGATGGGAGATAAGTATTACATCCAAAGCTATAGTAAAAGTTGGTACCGAAAATAGCTTCAGCATCCGTATCCATGACAGTACTGGAGTGAGACAGGAAATAGATTGTAATTTCATAAGGGGAAAAACAACAACAAAAAATCTTTTTTTGCACCTTGAAGATCCCGTACGCTATACAACGTTACGTTTTAAAAAAGGTGTGCACATAAACTGCATAACGGTAAGGATATAACAAATAACTAATTACAATTTAAAAGATACAGGCTTAAACAATATATATGTTTTGAATAAATATAGATATGAATATAGATGTTGTTGTGTCTAACAGCAATTGATAACGAGTGTTCCCTAACACCTGGCTATTATTGAAGACAGGATGGCGGAAACGTTTGATGTATAATATGTAACTAATTAGGAGAATAATTTCCAGAGAAATGATTATTCAGTTTAAATACAACTCAAAGCAATGTAAGCTGTATAGGATAGTTGGCAAAAAAACATCATAGGTGATACAGCATTAGTTGGTCCACAAGGGAAAATCACAACGTGAATTACTTTTATAAAGTTTTCTGAAGATGCACAGTAAGAAAATGACTGTTTGTAACGAACACGCGTACAAAAAACTAATGCCTATAACATTATTATTCCCCGTTTTCAATAGGACATGCTAAACTTGTATAACGAATTATGTTTACAACGAAAGTTATCAGAGATTTGTTATAACCGTGTGTTAAAAGCTCACATTTTGTTTTATTTATTTTTTATTTCAACGATTGATTTGATTTGCATTAAACGTCAAATGATTTAATAATAACCTACTTTCAGGAACATAGTTATTCAAATACAAAAGACTTATATGTAAGAAACATTTAACTCGATAATTAACATGTTTTTGTATATTTTACTGTTTAGAATTCATACTTAATTTAATTTTAAAATGTTAAAAAACATATAGCTTAAGCGGAACATAATGGAGCAAGTATCTAAGATCAAGTGTCGTAATATCTAATTGATCAGTGGGACTTCTAAATGTTTTAAGACCTGATTATCATCTTCTATCATCATTACCACATCAATGATAAACACAAACGGACAAGAAATACTTGTTTGAGTCAAAGTAACAAAGTCAATAGTAAGTGATTTGCAAGTTAATGATGCTTCACCGCCGAGAGAGCATGGACGATACTCATCATTTGAACAATAATTGGTGTTTTCTTATGTAAATGTGCGTGTAATTAACACTGAACCAAAACAAGAAATAACTTGGTTTGCTTTTGGTGATTGTACAATCAGTACTTCATACCATATAGGGCATAGTTCCATGGACTTTGTTCGGGACGCAATCAATTTTTTTTATCTTGAAGTAAAATAAGAAGTTCAAATTTTTCAGTGGTGGTAATGGTGTAAACTAAGTGACTTCTGTAACTGAAGAAAAATACTAATTCTTTTGGTTTTGTTAAAAAAAATGTAATAAAAATCCAATCGACAGTGGTGTAGCATTTTTACTTCGTACTTAGACAGATCTTCGTGACATCAGTGTGTATAAAAATTTCATTTGTAATGTAACTGCGAAATGGTAACATCGAATTATCCAATGATTGCAAATTACGCCTTTGCATATTACAAAGTTATCTTCCGTGCGGGTAGGTATCGATTGTTATGTCATTATTTTGTGAACGCAATTAACCTCGTTTTCTCCGAAAAAGATATGACGTTACGCTCGCAAACACATGACGTCACAATCAATGCTTACCTACAAGGGCAGATAACTCTGTAATATGAAAGTATAGAATAAGAACACTATATTCTTGTTATTGTAGTGTGAATATTAAAAGAGAACACCTAACAGACAAGCAGACAGATTCTTTATTTCCTCAATATTGAGACTACAGGTCTTACATGAATGGAATGTTATAACATTAACTCGATTGAATCAAAGATAACATGGTAACTGGTGCATAAATTACATATTTTGTGATAAACAATGCAGGGTATGTACATAGTCAATTGGTCAGTTAAACTGACATTTCAGATAAAATGTCACTTTGTAAGAAGAAAATTTACTTCACAGAGCATAAGCTCTACGTATCAGGCAACTCCGATGATGCAGCTTTCCCAATCGTCATTTTCTATTTCCATGCAAAGTCTACTACCAAGAAGAAACAAATATTGATCATTATCTTCGAGTAAGTCAAATTTCACATAGTCACTAACGTTTAACGTATTTACAACATGTTCTAACAATGCATCCCTGCTTCATGTTGAACATGATATTAGGATAATATAACGTCTATAAAGCAAGGTCATTTAATGTTATATGCGTTTTTCATTACAGCTTGTTTTCACGCATAGTGATACTTGTAGGATATTCAAGTTCCAATGCTGGGTACGTGCTGAGATCTCCGTAACAATATATCTGTTAAATACAGGTACGATATCACTTGTTGAAATTAGTATCACTTAAAATGGACAGACTATTTTTAAAAACTATCATCGGACTCACTATGTTTCCTCCAACGTATTGGAAAATTGCCATTCTCTTGGACCGGAGTATTCTCTGAAGGTTATCAATTTAATTAATTGTTTTTTATCAATATCATCAGTGACCAACGTTTTTTTTTTCTTTTTTTTTCATTTTATTCCGTAGACATCGGATAAGGTAACCTTGCTCTGTGCTCCATTTAAATCGCCCGCAAAACATTGTCATTATTTCTTTTAAATCAGGTTGCTGTGGATGCATGCCTATGACAATTGTTACACGATTCATTAAAATGCGATATGCATAAAAGCGTTATGGGAAACGAAGATAAACCAAATAATTGTTGAATAGTTTGTAATAAAAAAAATAAATGTTGACTAACTCTTAGGTTAATTAAAAACAATGTTATTCTGATCATATCAGGTTTAGCTGTTTCATGAAATGAAGTAATTATCAATAATACAAACAAGTTCCTTATTTTTTGTAGATATTATGGCAAATTGTCTCCCCACAACCACTACAACTGCTGTCGCTACAACTACCGGTTCACTTACCACTACAAATTATGTCGCTCCAACTACCGGTTCACTTACCACTACAACTTATGTCGCTCCAACTAACGGTTCACCTACTATTACAACTGCCATCGCTCCAGCTACCGGTTCACTTACCCTAACAACTGCTGTCGCTCCAACTACCGGTTCACTTACCACTACAACTGCTGTCGCTCTAACTACCGGTTCACCTACCACTACAACTGCTGTCGCTCTAACTACCGGTTCACCTACCACTACAACAACTGTCGCTCCAACTACCGGTTCACTTACCACTACAACTACGACTAAGCCTTCACTAACCACCAGCGATACCAACCTTACCACTACCACAGGTACATTTATTTCAACCACAACTTCTTCAACCTTGCATTTCATAATGAACTAACCCATTCATTGAAACAGGGGTGTTCCAATATATTTTTAGAGGTGAATGTGCTATATAACAGTGATTGAATTACCGAGTCTCTTGCTATATGTGTGTTAATTACATGAGCAACTGTCAATATATCGCTTAAGGGAATGAGACATTGGTGGTTTATGTAAGGAATATATTTTCATTTTGTTGAGGTTATGAGGGTATAATGATAATGGAGCACGTGTAAATTGTGTAACCCCGGTGAAGCCGGGTTACATAAAATTTACACGGGCTCCATTATCATTATACCCTCATAACATCAACAAAATGAAAATGTATTCCCGATATTTACAGTTTTTCACGTAAATGAATATTATTTATTCCCGCAACAGTTGCATATTTTTTATTAAAAATACCCATATTTTTAATCTCTCCCGTCATCTTCAACGCATTCAACTGAACAGCTGATCGGAATCGAATCAGGCATACGTTCCAACCACAAGTGGGGTCATGACCCCACGTTGCTATGCCAGCGACTATTCCCGTAACAATAGAATCGCCGCACATGTTGTACTATCATTATACACCGATAATGATAATGCTAGAAAGCATGGTTATTGAGTCCATGTCAGTGCAAACTGTAAATATTATAAATTCTTGTTATAAAATGCATAGATGAACTAAGAAGCCTGAAAAGGTATCTTTCGCGAAAATAACAACACGATGAAAGTTTCAAAATCGCGAAATTAAGCACTTGCGAAAATGTCCCCGTTTACATATCCCATTGATCATCAGATTAATTCAGCTTCAGCAAAGAAGTAATGAACAGACTGAAATAACAATTACATTTAACGGGGCTAAAACGTTGCAAGAATAATATAATTTGTATCTGTTTACTTGATCATGTTATACTGTTTCATGTGAATTAATGTTCTATTTGACCTTCATTCATGACGTCACACTAGAGACATTGACGTTGCGTATTGATTTTTGAAAAGTCAATGGAATTGTACATTAAATCTTTTTTATTTGATCACATATTCTAAAAATATGATAACAGGCATTTATGTCACTGTTATTTAATTTTAACGGGTTATGACAAATAAACTTGTGAGAATCCGGTTTTTCATACCTCAATGAAATTGCGACTTAGATGCTTATATGATTTCTGTTTGAAGCTCAGTCCAATCCGCCATGTTGCCCGTGCGGTACAGAGAAGCCTATGGTTAATTTGACTACTTCTCAACTACAGTCCATTGTCGCCGAGCTCCAGTCAGAACTCTCAGTGAACAAATCGTCGCTCTCATGTATGTAATACTAATTTGAATATTTAGAGTGTAGGGTGTAATTATTTCCTCATTCTTTCTTAAATGTTTAACATACATTGAAAAAAAAAAAAAACCAGTTCTCAGTCTTATCATTGGTTCTACTTTACACATATGTAAAATGTTAGAAAACACAACGAAAAAATAAATGGTTTGTGATGGCCACGTAAAATCCTTTAGATAGTTTTTTCATTCTAAACTCTTGATGGAAACGTTCGTATTGGATATTATGGTAATAATGGAATTTGAAAAAAAAGAGAGAAAAAAAAAAACAAAAAAAACGACGATGCTTCATATCTTTTAGTTTCGTCATTTATATGTGTTGTTATAAAAACAAAAAACATCTAACTTCGAAAGGACACTTAACAGACTATTGGAGTTAAGTGCATATATATATAAATAAATATATACGAAAAGATTAGCTGCGCACCCTGTCGAAAATGTGCCTAGAAGATGACGTGCAATTTAATGTGTCCTATCCTGTCGATATAGAAGTATTTGTTTTATCAGGTCAATAAACGATTTTGACAACGTGAAACATCATTTTCAAAAAACCGTTTGAATTGAACTGCATTATTTTATTTCAGAAAATTATTAGAAAATCAGTCACACAATCTTAATGATAAATAATGAACATTTAATGGTTACTGTATGTAAATATGTTACGTATTCTTTTAGTTCAATTTTTTCAGAAGATGATCATGAAACGTAATTTGTAATATGAATTACTATATAGTGATATAGTGATTTTTTCCCCTTACAGCCTCCATTCGTAAGAAGACATGCGCAACAGACAATCGTCCTTCCTCTAGAGTGATCGGTATGGCTGGAGCTGTGTTCCTAGCTTTACCGTTTGTTTTGCTGATTACCTGTGATATCACGAGGCTTTTTATCAGTCGACCCCAGAAAGTGCATGTTTTATAATTTCGCAATTCTTCCTTGAACACTAACATGAGGATATATAAACTGCTTCCAATGTACTGTATATTTTAAGTGGTTCCGGTCAATCAATCTACGCACACAAAAGAAGTCCTTCAATACCCAGTTGTAAAAAAATGGTGACATTTGTGTTGCTTTCAACAACAATGGTGATGCGATTTTCATTATACTTAGCGTTGATGTTTATGTTTAGGTCACAAGATTGTTAGGTACCCATATCGGGGCATGGATGGTAGCACCCACTCCAACAATTTATATAGAAATATCACTGTGAACTTTTAACTTCTGATCTGAAGTGGCGGTAAATCCAGATCTAGCATGATCACAATTACAATGCCCCATATCAGATCTATTTCATATTAAACGATTTCGTGTGCGGTAGAGACGCTTGGTGGGTCCCTAACTTCTCCATGGTTGTCACATATTACCCGACTCAGCGTCTACCTGTACTCTCTGACCCCTATCCTAATGGATCGTGAGTTTTTGTGTCACTGAATTTCATTAAGCAATATTTGCGTATTCTGTCTACGCTGTGAGTGGAGGAGTAGTACAAAGTGCATGGAGAGGTCCATCGTCTATACTACAGAGGTTCCGATCACTTACGATCTTGACACCCCTTGACTATTCCATAGTAAAACTGGAGGCAACAGAACAGAACAGGTAATTTTGTCCTTTGATGTACATCAAAAGAGCTGTATAAAGATACACTGTGGTTGAATATGTGGCTTTGAAGTTAGTCGTCGCTCCCTCTATAGTCTTCAAAGGAAATATTTGTAATGTGTGATTGGTTCACACTTTTTCCGCTGCCTTCAGTTTTACTATGAGATAGTACAGGGGTGTAGAGATAAAAAATTATCAGAACCCCGGATTACTGATTTATAGGGGAGGTCACTATTAAGACAAGGTCAAGTAAGTACAAGAGTACTAATCTAATGTTTTACGGATATACTGTAAACAAATCTATTTTCATGAGACACAGATTTTCGCGTTATTTCTAGAGAAATCTCAAACGCAACTTGAATTCAAATATTTCGCGAATAATTAAATACTATTAGAACATCTGTATTTATGGTCAGAAATGAATTTACAACTCCAGACAAATACAAGCTTCACTAATCTATATTTTTTAATGTTGATATAGATTCGATCATGAATTATGGAAGTTTTAACTATTGGTTCAGAAAGTTCTTTCTACTTCTACTGTTATAGCTATTTCTTGATCTTTACCCCTGAATGCAAACATGGTCTTTTTTTGGTAAAATGCACTCTTCTTCCGAAAAAATACTCTTATGTCTTTTTGCAATTTCCAAAACAAAATCGACTTTTGTTGCTTAAAACATACGTGCATATCTTTATTTTTTTATTTTATTATTTTTTTTTTATTTTCTTTTATAAAACGTTTATTATTATCATTATTTAGATATGACGTTATCTTATCTTATCAATGTACAATTGTGTGTCCAAGGTTGTACCAGCTAAACACAGAATATAGACTATATGAACTTAAATGAATATAGGTTAGGGGAAACAACTGCGACAAACTTATAACGCTATTTAAGCAATGGAAGTACGCAAGTAATAATTACATTTACTTTGATGATATATATATATATGGGAATGATGTTCACGTGTATACACATTGGCATATAAATCAGCTGTATATATTGCATTTTCATTTTTTTATTGAGGCGTGGACACGCCTTAATTACGTGTATGAAAAATAAAATGAAATAAATTTACACAGCCTCTTGGCTTAATTATTTAGTATGTGTGTTATGAATATATGGTTTGGGAGAAACTTTGCACGTGGGAAACTTCCGCATTATCTTGCTTATCGTGTACTGTGTTCGGGGAATTATGTATGTGGTGATATATAATGTATTCCATAACTTGAAGCAAAACAAAATGCCCGCATCTATGCTTGCTGTACTCAAAGAAATAATAAATGGAGACAATAGCTGGATGTCATTAATAACGTTTAATTTTATACACATTTATTTTTGGGTTTGTGCAACCTGAAGTTGATGTTGTGGTAAGAGTTAATTCCCTTGTGGGATATAGACATGCGCAAAGCATTATATTTTACCACGCGGTCGAAAAATTTTGCACAAAAGTAACAGTTTTCTGGTAACAGTTTTGAACAAGGACGGAGAGAAAAAAGAAAAAGCCGGCGAGGTTTGTGGACGACGATAACCATGATAACCAAGTACCGGACGAGCCCAGCACTAGGCCTAGTCGTGCCCCCAGTCCCCAGATACCTCCAAGTGTGGAACCGGCGTCGAATGAGCCAGAGCGTCAACGGGGTATGAATGTTGTTAATAATGATAACTCTTCATGCGATGAGTTTGTCAATTTAAATAACGTGTGGGGATCGGCAGTGTCAGCTGATATAGCGTTAGGGGGTCACACTAATGGGGTCGCGGGCACGGGGTCCCCGCCAGCTTGTACCGGTATTGCCCAGGGGGGCGTAGATACAGTTTTGCCCCGTTTACAGATAGAGTGTGAGCTCCCTAATGTTGTACCATGTGCGGATGATGGACCCGCCGCACATGTGCCTTTACAGCTACGCCAGAAAATTCAGGCGAATCAGTATATTAATTTGGCATTGCTGCTAAAAGGTAGTGCGGACCTGCACGATTTTTATGCAGGTAGCAGTTTGTACCTGAGTGAGCAGGGGGTATTGGAGACAAGGCCGCGTGTTATGAAAGATGTCGTGCCAAATATTGAAAAGTGGACAGACGCTTTTGTTATTTTTATGACTGTATACCTACAAAGGTTTCCAGACAAATGTATCGAACTTTTACATTACATGTCGATAATCAGAGAGGCAGCGGGTAGAGGGAATAATTTTGCTTGGCGTAAGTACGATGAACAGTTTCGTCTGCGCCAAGCGACCTGCCTGAGGCCTTGGGATAAATTGAACCCTGACCTCTGGTTGAGGTTGATGTCATCACAGGCTGGAGCATCCAGCAGTCATCATAATAATCACACTGTGGGAAATGGCAAAGCCATTCCCAAAAACAAAGGGATTTGTTTTGGTTTTAATGAAGGGAATTGTAAATTCAATCCATGTCATTTTCGTCATGCATGTAGAACTTGTCAAGGGAATCACCCACAAATAAAGTGTAGTTCATTTCGAAACAAAACTCAGACCAACACTAATGCAAAAAACATCAACGCTACCAGTACACCAGGGCCTAGAAAGTGATAAGTTTTCCTTAGGTAAATCTCCCATAAACTTGGCCACACTTGAAAAATTATTGAGAAATCACCCTGACACCACAATTAAAAATGAGCTATTAGATGGTTTTCAGAATGGTTTTAAATTGCATTATACAGGCCCGCGTTTGCCTACGTTGTCTGACAATTTACCTTCAATTAACAAAAATTTAAGCTATGCCAGGGAAAAAATTCATAAAGAAATTAGCTTAGGTCGGATAGCAGGCCCCTTCAACCAGAAACCGATATCAACTTTGAGAGTGTCTCCATTAGGTTTAATACCAAAGAAAAATCCAGGGGATTTTAGACTCATTCATCATTTGTCCTATCCAGAAAATTCATCAGTCAATGATTTCATTGATCCCCAATTATGTTCGGTAAATTATACTAAATTTGATGAAGCAATTGTCATGGTTCAGCGCTTGGGAAAAGGGGCTTTATTAGCAAAGGCCGATATAAAGTCAGCATTCCGTATTTTGCCAATTTGGCCAGGGGATTTTGATTTGCTTGGTTTCAAATTTGATGATCAATATTTTTATGACAAGTGCCTGCCTATGGGGTGCTCTCTGTCGTGTGCTTTGTTTGAAAAATTTTCAACATTTTTAGAGTGGGCAGTAAATCAACAATCACATACAGGCGAATTAATACATTATCTTGATGATTTCCTTTTCGGAGGTAAACCAAATTCAATTGAATGTCAGGCTATGTTAGTAAAGTTTGAGGAGGTATGTGATGAGCTAGGTGTTCCTCTCGCTCCAGAAAAGACTGAGGGCCCTACTACAATCATATGTTTTTTAGGGTTAGAAATTGATACAATTGAAATGTGTGTTCGCCTGCCGAAAGACAAAATTAGGGAAATTGTATTAAAAATACAGACAATGCTAGCTAGGCCAAAAACTACATTGAAAGCTATGCAGTCATTGTTAGGCATGTTAAACTTTGCTTGTAAGGCAATTCTTCCGGGTCGTACCTTCTGTAGAAGGTTAATCAATGCGACGATAGGTCTGACACAGCCATACCATCATATCAAAATAAACAATGACATCAGAGAAGATTTGAAGCTTTGGTTGAGATTTTTTGAAACATTTAATGGCATTTCAGTTTTTAGTGAACAATTTTGGACAACAAATGCAGACATGGAGTTATACACTGACAGCTCGGCAAAAAGGGGGAATGGTTTTGGGGCATTTTTTAATGGGAGTTGGACATACGGGGTTTGGCCTGAATCATGGTTTGACTTGGGTTACACAGGTGACATTACAATTTTAGAGTTCTTTCCCTTGGTTGTGGCAGTATATATCTGGGGTGAAAAATTGCGTAATAAGAAAATTTTATTCCGCTGTGACAATCAATCAGTAGTGGCAATTGTGAATACTATGACTACAAAATCAACAGTAGTTTTGACTATGTTAAGGTTTTTCGTCTTGAGGTGTATACGTCTTAACATAATGTTTAAAGCAGAGCACATTCCAGGCTGTTTTAATGTAATAACCGATAGCTTGTCACGTTTACAGCTGAAGAAATTCCATCGACTGGTACCACAGGCAGAAAAGGCACCCGTCCCAATTCCGATTTGGCTATGGTCAATTTGTCAGATGAAATTGGACGACTTTTAAATGCTAGTATTTCAAGCAACACCAAAGCTCTTTATGAAAGTGCACTTCGTAGTTTTAATCAATTTCGATCATTATTTACGATCGATTACAGTTGGCCAGTACCACTTTCACATATTTTGTGGTTCATTGCCTTTCATTCAAACAAAGGTTCTACCCCAAACACAGTAAAATCATATTTAGCAGCAATTAGTTACATTCATAAATTACATAATTGGGAAGATCCTACATCTTTATTTATTGTAAAAAGAGCATTGGAGGGTTTTAAAAGGCTCAAAGGCACACCAGATGTGAGGGCACCTATAACATATGATTTGCTTGAAAAAATTGACAGGATATTAAAACTGATTTGTAATTCACCATATGAAACTCTACTTTTTAAAACAGCCTTTTGTTTAACATTTTTTGGACTGTTTAGAGTTGGAGAGGTAGTGTACACCTCTATAAAGTCACAAAGCCCGTTGTTAGTGTCTGATATGTCTGTTACAGATAAGGGGTTGGAAGTTATATTACCTCGCTCAAAAACTGATCAGTATGGTAGGTCAACTAAACTTTTCATTCCAAAAATCCAAGGGAGCTCAGTGTGTCCTTATGGGAATATGGTATCTTATATGAAAATTCGACCAGGCAACCCAGGATTATTATTCATACACAAAAATAATTCCCCGCTGACCCGTTATCAGTTTAGTGCAATATTACGGAAGGCTATTATTTATTTGGGAATCCCCCATCAAAATTTCAAATCGCATTCCTTTAGAATTGGGGCGGCTACAACGTTATCTATGAAAGGAATTTCAGACGAGGTCATTCAAAGATTAGGTAGATGGAAATCTAAGGCGTACACCACCTATATTAGAATGGATAAAATAATTGGGTCATGAAGTTAGAGTTATCCCCCTTTATACAGTTCAGAATGATTTAAGGCTAACCTAGCCATAAGTATTTCAGATATTTGGATTTTGGGATCATCAATTATCTACTGGGCACATCGGATGTCGTTCTCATTGTCGGACCCAAATTTACATCTGCAACATCTGGGGGCTAAAATCAAGTGGATAGGGAAACGTGGCATGTCTTGGTATGACGTAAGAAGAACCCTGTCGTTGCACTTATCACAGAGTGCTCCTCCACAATTCCTGATTATCCACACCGGAGGTAATGACTTAACAACTACTTCAACATCGGTGTTGAGTGCACGGATCGAGAATGATATACATTCTTTGGCTAAGAGTTTAACTAATTGCATGTTAATATGGTCAGATATATTGCCGCGGTTACAGTGGCGGGGATGTACATCAATTACTGGGATAGAGAGGAAGCGTAAACGAGTTAATCGGATAGGACGACAGGCTGTTTTGAAAAATAATGGTAGAGTCATACAGCATGTAGATATTACATATGACTGTAAAGGATTGTATAGGGCAGATGGGGTCCATCTCTCAGATATTGGAAATGCAATTTTTCTTAATACATTGCAAGGGGCATTAGAGCTGTTTATGTCAGAAAAGGCGGATGGTACACCTGAAAGTGTAAAATTGATATTTTCCTAAAGGTGTGAATATGTCAATATTGATACTTATTCTCTGCTTTAGGGATGGATGGTGGAACTGTATAAACAGTTCCAAGTGGCATGTGTGGCGAGCAGGCATAATTTGGTTATAAATTTGTCTTTTGATTTGTGTATATTATAGATTGTAAGGGTATACGTACTGGCTCGCTATGGATTTACCCTAGGAGTCGGGGATACCCCAAAATATTGTGTGGTAACCAGTTTTTCAATAGACTCCTCCTCTCACTTGCCTAGTGAATCCCAGGGGGTTGAGATGTAGGAGATACATGTACAGTAACTGTATAATGGATACAGATTTTGGTTTTTGGTTTCTCCGTGGTGGAGAATATGGATATTACTCGCCAAGGATTTACCCTGGGAGTACGATGGAGCCTCGCAGATCTGGGTAGGTCAGCAGGCTATTCGGGTCAGGTACATGCAAACTTTGCCAAGGTTAACCCTGGGGAGGGTGAGTAGCTGATGTGTCCGGTACCAGTTGGTAGATACTCAGCATAGGGTGCTCACCGTTGCATGTACCTGGATTATACATAATGTAATTCTAGTCATTTGTTAGTTTAGGTAACGTTCCTATCTGCTTTGGTTAACCCAGGGGGAGGAAATTACCTGTTTAGGTAAATCATATTTGCCTGCTCGCCACATCTGAGAATAAGTATCCTGCTTTGGTTAACACTTAACAAATATTAAATAGGCTGCGGCCATTTAATCCAAAACTGTGTTTGTTATTTCATTTTTAAGAAAACATCATAAAATAATTGAAAATTACAGTAATGAAATATTATTAAAATTCAAAAGTTGTAATTGTGAAATGTTTGTAAATCTTTTTCATGTTTGATACCTTTAAAATGATTAATATTCAAACCACCATGTCCTACCAATAGGAGCACATTGATATGACAAATCAGTCTGAAAAAACATAATGTCTGCTGCTTGATGATAAACACAGTTTTCGTCTTCAGCATGAGACATAACGGTGTGTTAAAACGTCAGTGCTGGGTGTGTGATCATCAAACCATATCGATACAAAACCAGTTATGTTTAAATATTACCAATAAACTTTATATTTACATCACAAAGACATGTGTGCGAAACATTATACAGACCTTGTCGGTAACAACAACAATACCATGCTAAGGATACTGAGAATGTGTGATCCTCATGGTATGTCCTGATGTAAGTGACTACTTGTCTGTGTACCGTTATTTCAAAGGAAATACACATCAATGTGCATCTTATATCAAACTTTTTATACACGTTTCATAAGAAAAATATGTGATTTTCTTTAAAATTTATCTGTAATTAAAAATCAAATTATATTCATTTAAAACTTTGTTTTTGAAATAAAACACAAAATGTTATTTAGCAAATCAATGTTACAAATCCAAATTATATTTTTTCTCTATAAAGTTACATTTGTATGATTCAAACTTTGACTCAATAGTTTATTATTGAAATAGCAATGATAGAACAGAGGTGATATAATTTTAAGTTTTACAACATGCATGTGTTTATTGAAAAAGCCTCCTTTACTAGGCCTTTGGTATTTAAACAAAGTGCATTATAGTGTTTCATTCTTCTGTGTATAGTTTTTGATGCTTGTTTCAAGATGGTAGTATGATTGATTGACATATATTGTTTTAGATGCTTTATAAAATGTTCGTTCGTTTCAAAAGACACAGAGTCTAGGGAGGACCTTTGTGTCTTAAGGTCAAATATAACCATTTTTTTCTATAATATTGTAACTTCAAAAACATTGATAGATTTGGTTGAAACCTCGTGTTTGATAATGCACTTTGGCATTACGGCGATGATCTTTGAGGTCGAATGGTCGCGTAAACGAAGGTGATTGTTGCTGAAATGACACTTTTGCAAAATCTTCATTTCTCCATATGTTATGAGATAATAATTGATTTCACGTAAATCGTTGCCATATACAAGCATAGATACATTTATAAGTTTGATGAGTTTCATATCTAAATTACAATGTTAAAAGGTCAAGGTCAGCCTTGCTATTTATAAAAAACAACAGCATTATGACCATTCTCCATTTGTTGGATTGTAAAAAATACCTGATAGCACTTAAAGTTGTATTTCTTGTGATCTTCACCATCACAAACTGTCATAAAACATACAATTTTTGAGTATGGATGCTTATATATGATGGTCAGATCCATAAAAGCACCAATATACTTTTTACATGGTGGTAAATGTGTAAATTGGAACCTCCCGAGTCGTCTCACGTGGCCAACATCGGCAATACCCGTACAGATCGGAACAGATCGGAACAATTCCGAGCTATTTTAAACGTTTACACGTTAAAATCAATATGTAAACTAAATTGTTAATTAACTTTGCGAATGCGAACTTTACAAATGTCGGTAAATATAGAACGTTTAAGACTTAGAGACGTGGAGGAAAATATATAAAAATAAACTTTATATACCTTTACTATGCCACAAACACAGCAAGTCACAGACCATATAACTTTACATGCCTCCCAACCATAATTGATTTTCCCCATACAGCTTATTTCAATAGAAGACAAGTTGAAGTTTCATGTCACGGTTGCATTCTCTGTTATTGATTTTGTTTCAGTATTATTTACAATTCTTAACAACATCACGTATCTAAGAAATGATAAATAAAACATAAGCATTTTTGGTCTGACGGGCATCCATAAACAGCAGATATTTACTACAGACTGTACAACAAAGAAGATTGCACTCTAGTTGCCGAATACCCCAATAACAAATACGTATACATGATTTATCAAACTGGCGACAGAGGATTATTAAAGTGGAGTCCCTATGGGCAATAATTGTGTTCCCGTGGACAATTCTCGAAGGAAGCAAGATACCATTGTATTCTGATAATGAATTAGATAATGAACTAAAAGAAAATCGTTGCCAGTCGCGCATGCACGTCATATCGGTTTTATGACGTCATCAAAATAGCGCCAATGTATTACGCTTTTCTTCGTATGAATCATTAAAAAATGTCCTGAGCATAGATGAAAGTGTTAAAGTCTCGAAATCAAAAACGCCTTAAAACGGTCGTTAATTATACTGGTAAGTTAAAACGAAATAATTCAATTTTTCGGATTTAACTTTTCGCGATCTGGATTTCGTGGCATGTATCAGTATGAGTACGGGTATTTTATCCCTCAAGTCAAATGTATTCACTGCAGAAGTCCTTAAAGTGTTTTCGTGGTTATCATTTTTTGCAGTGTCTGAACATCTGCGAAATTTTATCGAACGTGAAATTGAATTGTTTTACAGTAAGCTGAACAAATACGTCCCAAAACACTAACGTTCAAAGCACTGAATTGTTTAATATATGCTTCAAGCGAAAAAAACAGTAATTTGTTTTAAAGAAAAAAGATGAAACATTCATTTATAGCATTTTCAATTTTTACCAACGTTATGCTTATACAAAGATACTAGATACCGGTTATCATTTCAAAAACACTTGACAAAACCAAAAGCAGAAACAAATGCCGAAAACTTTGAACTCTTTAAATCTCAACAAATTCATATTTCTTGAGTGACCGGATGATGAATGGATTCAAGGATCTACTGATAGTTTCTTGCATTTGACTGCTGGCTAACTACTTAATAGCTTTTGATATGTGTCTTAATTTCAATACTGCCATAATTATATAATTGGAATGGATTTATTCTCAAATACCTGTAAACAATTACAACTGTATGATACTCAATCAGCCTAGTATTATTTTTGGACATCAGCAACACGAACGAGATTGCTAGACACACAGCTCCGTTCATTCTTGTGACTCTAGAGAAAGGACGACTCGCAAGTCTTCTGAGGAATTCGTGTAGATGTTGACATATTAGAATAATTGTTCTAAAGTGAACATATTTCACAATTCGTGTAACATTAAGTCTCTACTCCTTTTCGGTTACAAAACCATTATATAGGATACACTATTCAGAATTTGCATATTGCAGAATTATCTGTCCTTACAGATAGGTTTTTGATTGTGAAGTCATGTGTTTGCGAGCGTAACATCATAACAATGGTGTCATTTACAGTAATATGTCAATATGGCAGCATGAGGTTATTTTGATGTTACACCATTGCGGTTATTTAAAGACAACAACCCCATCCCCTGTTCTTCAAGTATTAGGCGGTATTGTTACGTGGTAAAACAGAAGGTAAAAACAAGCAGCAAAATTCAAAATTAGTTTAATGATATAAACAATGATATACACAGATAGGATACAATACATTAAGTGATTGTTGGTGTGTAAAAACAATATGGGAAAAATGTTTCTTATCTATAAATTAATTTCAAAGTGAAATCGCAATTAATTTCATTGTTTGCAAATCCACTGAGAAATACGAATGTGCATAGAAAGTTTCTAAAGTTCGAGAAAGTATGATTGTATCCACACAATATGTTGTAATAATTCACAGGTAAAATCACTATAGCTATCCAATTCAATGTTGGTACAATTCTGTTACATGGTTTAATCTAGTACTGACTAGCTTTTGTATATACAGCGCAATCCTAACCTTTAGAATGGTAGAATGCTGTACAAAGTATTGTTTTCTAGAGTAACGTAGAGACCACCTCCCTTATCTAACAGCTAATAGTGCATTGTATACAAAAGCATATGTTCCTTCATATTTTGAGAGAGATACTTTGGCGCAAGAGTGCACACCATGCAACCATTGTTAAAAATTATTTGAACATAAAGATAACATAGAATATTCGTATATCTATCAATCTAGCTCTAGTATTAACCCATTTATGTTATGCTCTTTCGATTTTGATTGAGATATTTCTTTAAAAATACGTTCATGATAGTTAATCATGATAAAATTTAATTTTGAGAAATATTTGGAAATTAACCCTAATATATTCTTTGAAATATGGTAACACCCGTATAGTAATTATCTTTTTGTACTTCTAATATTATATGTAATAGGTTCTGCGGCGGCAGAGTAGTTAATTAGATGTCCCGACATATTTACGACAAGCCATCTACAGCTGGGTCGCAAGTTCGAATCCCATGTAGGTCTGTGTTTTATCTCCTGGTATTCTCCTCCACAAACAAACCTGATACGTTATTAAATGACCTAATATTAACACATACATTCTGGATTTTAAAGTTTTATTAGTTTAACGTCCTATTAACAGCCAGGGTCATGTAAGGACGTGCCAGGTTTGTTGACGGAGGAAAGCTTGAGAACACGGAGAAAAACCATCGAACAGCGGTCAGTACCTGGCAATGAGCCCACATGGAATTCAAACTCGCGACCCTGCGGTGGTAAACCTGTGGTAATATGTCGAGACATCTCAACCGCTCGGCAACCACGGTCCCCACACATGTTCTTATCAAAACAAAAATAATTAATAATTGAAAGTATATGTCTTATACTCTAAATTTATATTGTCTCACTTATGATTAATTAGCATTTTTAGTTAGCCATACCTCGTAAGATCTAAATCATCCAAAAACTCGTTACCATAAATGTCTTATCAAATAAAAAAACTTATTTAATATTCTATATTTACAGAATAGAGATTAAACATTATTGAGAGCAACTTAAATCAACATATATGCGACAAGATGTACAAAGTACGAAGTTATTACTCCTTAACAACTAGGATTTTCTGGCTACGGCAGACAAATAGCCTCGTGATATCACAGGATATCAACAAAACGAACGGTATAGCTAGGAACACAGCTCCGGTCATTCCGATCACTTTAGAGGAAGGACGATTGTCTGCTGCACATGTCTTCTTACGAATGGAGGCTGCAATTGAAAAAAAGAGAAAAAAATTAGGATGTGTTATATACATACTAATTACCGAAATATCAGTCCTGCAGCTGAAATGTAAATAAGGTAAATACTATTTCAATGAAAAATATCCTTTTAAATTTGTATCCAGATTTTAGTTTATACTGCAGAATTCAAAGACATCCATGAACCAAAGGAACAATCAAGACAGGAAGTAAAAGACAGAAAAAAAGTTTTCTATACAATATTCGGTATACGTACATGACAACGTGGCTTTAATCAGTGAGAGCTCATATTTCAGCTCATCGATGGCAGATTGAAGTTGGGTAGTAGTCAAATTGGTGATCGGTTCCTTTATGAAGCACGAGCAGCAAAGTTCAGCTTCAGTGGTAGTAGTGGTATTAGTAGTGGATGCAGTAGTTGAATTCGTAGTAGAAGTGGTAAGAGAGGATGCAGTATTTGTAGTGGTAGAAGGAGTGGTAGGAGTGGTTGTTGTGGTATTAGCAGTTGATGCAGTGGTTTTAGTGGTAGGGGTAGTAGGAGCAGTGGATGCAGTTTCGTCATTGGTCATAACACAATTTTCTTTTATACCTGTAAGATTTTTAAAAAAGTAAACATACCTAATGGCTAAATATTGTTTGATAAATGGATATTTGTAGTGATTCATTGATAACTACTAATAATGGTAGTAAAACAAGTAAACGTTGTATTTCAATACCGAGGGGAACGGACGATTAGTGGTTAATATCTCGCTGCTGCCCATATGATATTCGATACGGTTTAGGATATTCTGTAAATACACATTACAGAGTTATCTGTCCTTGCGGGTAGGTATTGATTGTGACGTCATCTGTTTGCGAGCGTAACGTATTACTTTTTGGAGAAAGCGACGTGAATTGCGCTCACAAAATAATGACGTAACAATCGAATTGATACTTACCAACAAGGGAGCTTACTCTGTAATGGGCAAAGACAGAATATCAGATATTGCATTATTTTTTTCCAGTCAAGTTTTATTGGCAATGAACGTCAGTATAACGTCAACCATTTAAGTAAAAACTATCTGAAGACAAAGCATGATATATATAAAGCAAGAAGAGTTGGTGTTATTTTGTGTTTGAAAATGGTGAACATATAACGTACTATACCTGTATCTTTTCGATTTTGGGAAAGGATGTTTGTCGCTATAAATCCGCAATCGAAACTGAAAGTTTTACATGTGGCTAAATGTTAGAAAATCATCTGAAAGGGAATTATTGTAAAATATTTGATTACCCATCTAAAGAATTGATACCATAACATGGTTATTTCCGTTATTACTACTTTCAAAAATGTTAACGGGACTATAAATGTCACGCTGTCCATATATATTTTATCTATTCAAATGTTTAAATATGTATGCGTTGAAATGTTTACGGATGGATGTATTCGCGAATTTTCAGTGAAAGTGGACTAAGCAAATCTATAAACCAACATAAATGTCGCCCACAATCCTATGGAAGTCTTTACATTACATGTTCAGTGTGATGAATTAAGTTGATCATTTTACGTGCTCCATACTATATATGAAAGTTAAAGAAAAAAATGCGTACATTTCTAACAATCGATCAGTATGAAATTGTTTATAAACTGCGACTACTCTGAGAGCTACTGATAACTATCAAAGTAAAGAAGTAGAGCATCTTAAAACCTCTTCTTGCGATTGCTTTGAGCATGACTGAAATTGATTCAGCAAATTTGAACCATAATATCATGGATGAATAGCAAGGTCATGTTCAAGACTAGCTTCGTTTCAATTTATGACAGGGGTATCGATACTCCTAGCAAAACTAATCAATCGGCTGTATCTCGTCTCCGATGTAAGGCCGCATATAGTAATCCAACAAACCCGACATTGTGTTGCTAGTAACGATAAAGAAATATCAGGTTTGGTTTTACCGACTTACTGTATAATGTTCATTCGGAAAATTCATAGGAAATGAATATTACACTTTTACCTTTATAACAAAATAGCCTTAGCAACATCATGATCTTTTAACGGTGTTGGGACTTGTTTAATTTTGTACCTTTCCACAAAGCCAAGAATCAGTCTTTTCCTCACTCCACATGGTGTAACTAACGGGATCTTCTATGTGTAGTATCATTGGTATAATTCTGACTGTGCCTGTACTAAAGCCACCAGTAAAATATCTTGTTTGTTTTGCTGCAGTACGGTCATTGATAACGATAATGAAATGATGCCGTCATAACCTCTATCTCCCATTTGTCTTCTGAAACAAAATAAGTTATAATCGACATTCTGTGAGTCGTATATTTAAATGGACATTTTGATGAAGCAGATTCTGTCATGTTGGCACGAAGCACATAATTACTTATAATATTGTTCTACATAGAGAAATAAAACACATTCGCGGATTCCAAGTGTTTATTACATTCTTAATCGATAACAACCAAATCCCTGGTTAAATAGCTGGACGGATGTGTACGCCACGCCGAAAGCCGAGCTGGACTTCCGTATGGTTTTCAAATGCAACATATGTAACATATGAGTTACTTAAATCTCTTTTGGAAATAAAAAGTATTTTCGACACATTATCAAACATCTAAAAAGGAACTAACTACTGTTGGAGTAGTTTTAGACAAAGGTTACTTCACCCAACAATGTAGCCCCACCAATTTGTAATGGCGGGGGCGATCTAGATTTAGCATTGCATACACTCATCACGGTAATGGACACTTTAAAGTGATAGTAACTGCACCAACTTCCTATAGAACATGTTTATTTTCTAGATTAATCAAAAATTAAATGTACTCCCTGTCTCTTTAATCTGGAAGTTAAATTGCTTTTGCGGTTGAAAATGTTTGCGAGTAAAACATTTGCATATGCCACTACTGTAATGACACATGGATCGCTTTTCATTGGCTGGAAATTCATTAAGCGACAAGACTTGCATTGATGTCAGTATAATTAATAATGAAGCGTTATAATTTGATACAGTCGTGATAAAATAACCGACTCCGTTGACTTTTTGGAAACATTCTTTTTACATTATTGAGATTCTTTAAATGTATGTAAAAGAGTATCTGTTTTTGTTCAGTTGATATTCAGTATTATTGTTGTCTTTATGTTTTTAATTTTTGCGAGACTTTGCACATCGATTGAACGCTTTTTTTCATAAATGATGTTATATATGTGTATAAATATAATATTTGAAGAAATATCCTTACGGACGAAATATATAAGAAATAAAACAAATAACGACTAGTTACGTGAACGTTTTCGCCACATTCAAGGTATATAATGAAAATACACGTATAACATCGTAAAAATAAGTATTATTACCTTTTGGAAAAATGGTTGTCTTGTTTTGATCTGATCCCAAAGTACAGTTGCACTCGAATGTGAAATGATATAAGTGATTTTCCATGGTCAACTGCGAAACGAATAATACATTATTGAGACTGAAACAGGTATTTCAGATTCTGTCCTAAATATCTACTTTTTCCTTAGGTTTGCAATGACTATTAATTACAATCATAAGCATTTTTTAGATTAAAAAACGTATTAAACATAATGACAATATCAAAGTAGTATTCATATTCCACATTTCTTCTTTATTTACATTATATAACAGTTACGTGATTAGTTGTACTACTTCACTACTGTGCGCTAGCTAGTCTTTTCGGTTTAATGGACACTTAAATCCTAGCGTACACTTGTCAGCCAATCAGCTTAAGAGTTCACTAAGGTCAGAGATATGAAGTTTAAATTGATTTATTTCAATCGCCTTTTCCCCCGTCCATCCGTCGCGTGTCGGCTTTGCGTTAATAATTTACATTTTTGACATTGTCGAAATCTCCAAAAATTCTGAGAGCAATTTTTGTGAAAATCTGCTTAAATATTTTATGTTTTAGGCCAAAATTGTGATTTATATTACCCACGCTCTGGAACAGAAAGACCCACCGAGTATGGCAAGCCGTTTTGGTTTTTGCCTATTGAAATGAAGATATCTCTATTTATTTAAAGATAAACTTGTGCTTTATCCGTCAATACAATCACTTGAATTTGTTCCACACCTGACGGAACGTTTTCTAACTTGACCCACAACCGGTGAATGAAACGTCATTCAGACCCGCTAAAAATGACGTCATTTTTACATCATCGAAAATCTCTTATGGCGGCGTCGTCGTTTACTTGCCTCTTGGCGAAGGTATGTACTCTAAAGTAATTCTTTGATGGGTAATTATTGTTTTTTCGAGTTCTTCCATATTTTTTTTCAGTGATCTTACACACGGAATAGAATAACTGGTACTGTTTGCGAATGCGTTTATATATTTCCTACGATTGTAAAAAAGAGTACACTCTCATTTGGTTTAGTGATTGAATATTTCCCTCCATATCAGAGAAGCGTCTCGCCTCGAGCGAAACCAAGTAAATAACTGGCACTTTGCTTTTGTTTTGAATGCCATAATGGTTGCAGGATAAACAGAATACAAAGCCTCGTCATCTCGGCTTTACTAAGTCTCTCACCAAAATAAACCTTGTATTGTAAGATACTAACCATGTATTCTCTATATATACATACGAAAAAATAAAAATAAAACAAATCTCCAATCTCTAGCTCTTTCGGAGCTATGGCTGACCTTCAGGCGATGTGTCATTATTCATCTCCAGAAGAGCATTGGTAGCTTGAAAAGCGCTAGAGATTGCAGATTTGTTTTATTTGTTTCATATTTTAATTCCATCACAAGGATATTCGACATTTATCTATTATATATATATTATCTCTATAGACCTACACTGTAACCTTAACAGGAACTGTTGACATTCACCATTGGATGACCTGCCATTCGCTTATTATGACGTCATTATCATTGTGACGTCAAAACTGTCCTGCCGGCGATCACGGAACATTATTATTATGCTCCTGTCCACTTGGCATACTAATTGACAATGGATGCCAACTGAAAACGTTCAATTCTTTAATATATATTATATATATATTTAGTTATTATCGATTAATACCGCATTACATAAAGACATAGTATTATGAATTATTTTCAAAATGCAGTTAATTATCTTGTCATAATGTGCTATGGTCCATGGTGTTGGTAAAACATTCGATCTCGCGATATCAAGCCATTTCATACCGCACCGCAAAATATCGAACGTAAACAAAATATTGCATGCGACGATTCTCCAAGCATTTAGTACACGATCGCATTATAGTGGATCTAGTCACCCCTTGCTGTTGTTAATGACGAGCACGGTATTTAGCTACAGCAGATCCTCTGCTGGAGTTTACGTTTTCTTTCTACGAAAATGTTGGAGACGTTCTACATCATATACTAAAAATAATTGAAAATGGCTTGTGTGTTCATAACTTCGTCTATAGCATGCTCATCAATATTGAATTTCTGTGTTGTAGCCATATTTGGTATTGCTACTACGCTACGTAGTGAGGAAAGTCTTTTATTTAACATGGCATTAACCAATAAGATCACACTACAGGTTGTAAATGAAGTTCATGAAATGGCTTATTTACACGGAATAAGACGGTAGTCATACGCTAAATTCTTTTTATTGTAAAGTTGAACAATATACCCAACCTGTTCAATGTTGGTAATGGGGTAAAGTAAGTAAATGTTGTTACTGAAGAAGCACTTGTTTATCTGCTTCTGTTCCCGATAGATTCACTTAAATACCTTTCAATGTATGGGATATCGCTCACATCGTGTTTTTGTAGTGTCCACCTGTCTGATTTATATACCATAGAGCTGGTTCATTAAGCAAATTTAAATTTTCACTTTTTTAACTTAGAACGAGGAGATCGGATTTTAACGGTTTTAGAATATTCTGGTGTTGAAGTCAATTTCATATAAATTATGTCTGAACGAATCGCGAATGCGATCTTCGGGATATCGATGTCCCATGACGAAATCGCCAAAATATCATCCCTGCGAACATAACTGGATATATGATATTAACTTGATAAAAACATAAACATTGTCGTCCGTTTGATATTTAGATGCATACTATAAATCATACAAAAGTGGTGTCCGAGAACACATTTCAAATGTTTAAAACCTAATTAAAAATAATGACATTTATAAAAAAAATCTTCGCCATAGATATGCACTCCATATATCCCTTAAGTTAAAAGCAATAGTCTATTATGAAAACTAAGATTCCGTGATGGTTATGTACTACATGAATCCCTTTTATCTTAATTATAAATTCTGTCATGTTGCCTAACTTTCCACATGGTTAAACAACGTAAAATTAATTATGTATATCTACATTAGTTAACAAAGTCTCGGATATCGATCTATCACGTTACCGTCCTCCCCACATTTAGAACTCAAAAATTTGATTTTTTTTCAGTCTGTACATGTCATTTTCAAGAACTTGTTCGATGCATCACCCAGCTGTTATCGATGAAAACTTGGTATTGAATATTGAACGTCTGAGTTGTAGCAATATCTGGTATTTCTGTTACGCTTCGTAGTAAGAAAAGTTATGTGATTTCCATTACACAGAATCAACCAATCAGATCAACGCACGTGCTTAATAAAAAAAAAGTTTATACGGAATATCACCACAGTCAAATGCTAAATGCTGTTATTATAAAGTTTAATAACAAACCCAAGCCGTTTAATGATGATAATATGGTAAAGTAAGTTACTAAAGAAGTACTTATTTTTCTGCTTCTGTTCCTGTTAGATGAACTTACCATTCGATATATGGGATACCGCTCACATCTTGTTTTTGTAGATTTTTCACCAGTCTTATTTATATACATATAACAAATATTTGTTTTAACTTATTTTAAGGAGATTTAATTTTAACGGTTTTAGAACATTCTGGTTTTAAAGGCCCATTACCCTTCCGGAGCAAACTATAAAGGTTTCTTAAAAACATCAGAAAATGCGTACCGATGACCTAAAATAAGGTTACGACACCAAACATATGCAAGATTTCCTACGTGATATATGAAAACAGTGGAGAGTCAATTCGCTGTTTTGCCGTCTGGCGCATTGATAGTCAACTACCGCCCGGTATTTAGGACGACGGCGGGAAACGTAATACGACCGGCGTTATGAAAATAAACATTTTATTTATCTTAATCAAATAGTTCAGAAGGTAATGATAAATGTAGTATTAACGGAAAGTTGATAATTTTTGCGACTCTACAAAATTATCGATCTTGTTTTACATTCCCATTTTAAAAATTTTAAGCCATTTCGGAAAGGTAGTGGGCCTTTATGGTCATATACATCATTTCTGAACGAATCGCGGATACGATTTCCGAGATATCAATATCCTATAAAGAAATCGCTAAAATATCATCCCCGATTGATATTCAGATGCACAATATTTATCCCACAAAATTGGTATCTTAGGAGACATTTCAAATACTAGAAAAAAGACATCAATTAAAACTAAACCATCGTCAAAGATATGCATTCCTAACATCCCTTTACTGTTAGAAATAATAAACTTTTATGAGAACTATTCTTCAGTCAGCGATATTTACTTAATCCATCTCTTTATTGTTGACAACAAATAGACAGTTCCCAACGTTCAGATATCAAATCTGCGGCATTAATTATGTAGAACAGTTTACAAAGACAAGGATATCAATCCTTCATGGGAAATTGCTCTAAAATGTTGAACTCTGAAGTATGAATATTTCCCCCTTACTTCACACATGACGCCGCCTTGTTTTTACATGATTTGATTTGTGAGCAGCATTTCCCTCTAGAAAGAGAGCTCTTGGTCCCTTCCCATGGCCGAGACATACAGAAATTAATAAAAGCTTTACTATAAGAAATTTGACAACTGACTTGCCCGTCAGTAAACTAAGTAATGTGACCGGGGCAGTGCTTTGCGCATGCGTTCCACTATTGTAAGGATATACAACACAAACTTTACAGACATTACACAAACACTCTACATACACACAAAACACATCACACACACACACACATACACTATACACATCACACACCACTTACATCACACATCACACCTCACATACATTACACAAATCACACACAACACATAACACACCGCTCACATCATTAACCACACACATTACAAACCACACGCATCACACATCACACACAACACATAAACCACACGTACACATTATCCACACGTCACACACACAGTAACTTGCTTATAACGACCTGTATATATATAATCATTTGATAGAAAATAATTTTGTAATCAATATGAACAAATTTTCTGGTCTTGTACCATTATTTGTCAATGTCAAAAAAATTCAAAAGAAAACATAAACTTAATATGTATTTCTTTGGGATGAAATCTTTATTACATGTGGATTGAATATTTTTTTATGTTTTTGAGATATAACACAAAAATCTGAGTGTATTCTTATCATAAACAGTACACTCACATTTTTGTGATATATCTTTATAGCATAAAAAAAATCTATTCAAGTTAATCCTTAAATATTTGTAGTAGTGTAAATGAAATAGGTTTTGGACTGTATTGTTTTAAAAAGTGAACATTTCTAAATCCATATATATCAACATGATTATATTGCAACTTAAAAGTGGTATATTCCTTCTTTATAAAGAAGGTCTACAGTAATATACCAAGGTCACCGAAGTGCTTGGTCAGTTCCGGCCGAATTCCCTCTTTATCTTTGTTTAAAAACTAGCATAATTCAAATTTGGAATACCCGAAATATTCTGATAATACGAAGTAAATTGGTGGTCCTCATGAAAAAAAATACAAATATAAAATGTTGATTTGACTCGAAGTGAAATGTTTTTGGAGATTTTGGTGATCGTCAAAAATGCCGATTAAGTCATTTTAGGACTTGCATACGTTTCATGCGGTAGACTACCTCACGTGCATATGTGTCATTATTGATAGCTCATTAGAATTCGATAACAAAACATGGACATATTATTCACTTACCCCTTACCATAGCTGTCAATACCAAAACTACGAAGATTACACCCGCCATTACATACATTAAGTTTATACCACGGAATCTTAAGATATTTTTCAAATCCCGTTTCTTATTAAGTTGCCGATCACTACAATTCGGTAGTCAGCCCAGCCTCCCTCTTCGATCAAAAAGTCAGACACAAGAGTGCGTTGCCAAGAACCAGACTATAGCATTATATAGACTGTAATAGATATTAGCTGAGTATATATAGTCTATTAATTATTGAAAGAAAGAAACTATCGTAACACTGGTTGTATTGATGAAGGTTTAAAATTTTAAGATTTCGTAATATAACACAATGCTTTTGTTTTGTGTTATATGCATTTCTAGGGTTTACAACGAAGACTGAGAATGTAAGCACCCGATTACTTGAGTGTCTGGGGACTATAGTGTATAATGACTTGAATGCCTGAAAAAATGAGTGTCTGGTGACTTCAGTGCCATTGACTTGAATGCTTGAGGAAATGAATGCCAGGTGACTTCAGTGTCCATTGACTTGAATGCCCGAGGAAATGAGTGCCTGGTGACTTCAGTGTCCATTGACTTGAAAGGTTGAGGAAATGAGTGCCTGATGACTTCAGTGTCCATTGACTTGGTTGCCTGAGGAAATGAGTGCCTGCAGACAGTTTGAGGACCTGCGTGAGGCGTCGGTAATGCTGCCCCCCTTGCACATGCTGGTTTGTTCTTTCTGATGCAGATGACGATTTTCGTGCTTACGTATTTACTCGGAAATCATTAAATATTGTTTTATCAATTTCATATGCTTATGATATCCTTTTTCTTGGTATACGCCTACATAACATTATTCAGCTTCTACAATACAGAATCACCCATTCTCCATATGCTTCGTTCTTTATATCATATCATCGTATGGTCGATACCCTTAAGCCAGTTGTCGACTATTTGGAGTCAAAACTGATCTAATTTAAAGATTTTGTTCGTTATCTTTCCTTTGTATGCTGGTTATGCCTCTGTTAGTTTATTGAAGTGATGGAAATGAAAACCATAACTAACGAAATATTTTGATATAATGTTTTTAATTTATTGGACATGTGTAAATGGTCATTGACTTATTTTACTTAAGATAAAGTCAGGATGTCAACAGATATATAGCAAGACCTAAATGAAAGGGGTTCAATGGCTCAGATTCAAGATCATATATTAAATGGTTCACGGACACAAGTTCAATGTGACACATTAATTCCTCGGTCACGTGTTTACAGTTAAAAAGTTCAAGGTTACAAGTTTACGACGAAAGTACTATACTACTGTAGCGAGTGTATATTGTATTGAATGAAGTGACCCAGCAATATAGTAGCGTCACACTCTCCTTAAGGTGGTGATGATTGGCTGAACTTGAATAAAGGCGGGGTTAAAAAATAATTGAGGTCTCAATTGCTGAAAATCAAACGTGAGCTGAGCGATGTGGCTAAATTTCTAACTCACATTTCTTTAGTTATAAAAACACATTTCTAGCACATCTTCATAAAAACGGCTACTACCGCTGGAAAGAGCGCTACTTTTCCTTTCAAAATCATCCTACACATCTGTACAAAGTCCCGTCACTAAGAATTACCAGCCCCATTTGCAAAAACATTTCATCTCTAGATTTTTGACAATCATTTTATTAAAATTCACGTGTCTCCTTCTCGTAGAATATTCATGAGCTAGGCCAAAACTATTGATCATAAGCCTCTGTGATAATATATTTCATGTGTACATTATAAGTCAGCTTATCTGCTTGTAGAATGGAGAGTTTGAAATCAACTTGATTTCATTTACCTAAAACAGAATTTCTTTAATGAATTTTGTAGCTCTAGATTTTCGTTGACTAAAAAAAGATCTACTTCCTTTTAACAGTAATTAATTATATTTGTCATGATCGTACAGATTTGTTTTACTGACAAAATGATATGTCACAAAACAAAATTCTCGGCAATATCTAAAACTTATAAAAATATAAAAATTTCAAGACGACTGTAGCGCAGTATATAGATTCATGCGAAGTTTACCTAATGGTGTTTAAATCTTTATATTACTTGATTTTTTTACACAATATTTGGAGATAGTAACATGCTGGCATTTTATAAAAGTTTCCATTTTTTCAGGTAAATGTTCGAGGCTAATCCGACTATATATATTTTTTTAATAAAGTTAATTATTTTTGAAAACCTAACGATATCAAATCCACCTAGATTTAAAAATTGTGTTGTAATTTATATTATCGTTGAACTTAAGTTCCATAAAATCACACTTCAGTTACACATTCGCTATCACTAAAATTCATTTAGCAAATATTGATCCAGTTTATAAGAGAAATAATTCCCGCCCGCTTTTCGTATACGTATCTGCCTTTCATTTTTAAAACTCCTAGTTTAATTAGATCACGGCGGGTTTCACAGTTCCTAATTATAAGCTTATATATACCTGTATCGTAAATTTATATTCAGGTCAGATTTGAGAGGTATTAAAATTTAAACAAACCCCGCGTCTTAATATACCTTGTGTCACAAACATTTACCTACAATTTAACATTAGATGTTATAGGCATATGCATATGACCAGATTATAACCTTTCAGTATGATATACAATATATATATATAAAATACCAGAGATGTCAGATGAAGATTTATACATGTACGTACAGTACTACAAGTCGTACATTTCACGTTCGTGTATCTCCAAACTTGAACTGCATGCAGGGTAAATTTTATGTACAAATCATGAGTTTCCTGACATTCCAGAATTCATATTGTCTATAATGAAAACTACGCCGGGTACTAATTAATACAGAAAATAACACCAACGATAATTTCATCAATCTTAGAATATTATTAATTGTTTATGTTGACATATCATCGGTCCGCTGATACTTGTATACATATGAAGGCCCCGTCCATCTTCGGCACGAACACCAAATTGTAACATCCAAACCCACGTGCCCTTCAAGTCATATTTGGCCCAGGCCCGAAAACCTTGTAAACGACCCATCCAATGAGAAAACGCTTTGATTCTTGACTCCACGGAGTACCTGTCTTTGATCATGTACTATTGATACTAGTCGTAATTGTATTACAATTTCGGCGTTCACAGATAGGGTTCACCGGCTGTATTAGGGCACAAGATGTTCTGAGCATAGGTATAATACATGTAGATCCATAATACTAAACGTGAAAACAATCGTTTTTCCTGCTTGCTATGCCATCAGACAGCAATCAGCAGAGATTCTGACAGTATATCAAATTATCTAAAGGTATTGATTTTTGAAAACGATTACTCATCGTATCTATCATGACAATATCATGCATCTTAACTGATGCATGGGACAATAACGGGATACTCTAAATCTACAAACGAAGTTACGGTCCATTACATTTTACAGATCACGCGTATTGTTAATTTCCATGGATGGTTTGACATATATCAATATACTTAATCACAAATAAAAATATAACTTGTGTGGAGGAATAGTTCATAGATTTTAGAATTAGTATCTATTTTGTTTCATTCCATAAAGTCGTTTATTCACGGAGGTAAGAATTATCGCTTTATCTCTATGGTTATAGTCAAATGTTTTTACTGCACATGATGTGTTTTTGTCGGTTTTCAAGTTTTGCAGTTTCTCAACAACATCGTTATATAATCTCACGTGAAATGAAATTGCTTTAGAGTAACCATAACAAATATGTCCCGGAACACTTCAAAGACTAATGTAGCTAATTTATGCTACAACAAAGACATTGAAGTAAAAGAACAAAAAGTGAAGCATTTTTTTCACTCTATACCTATTGGCATTATGCATCTACCTGTACACGACATGTAGGTAGACATTTTAGAAACGCTCAAGACAGTAGGCTGAATTAAATATGGAACATGTTGCGCCTTTGAAGCTCAAGAGTTTCATTGTTCATCAATATTTGACAGAGTGATCTTGTGGTTGCAAGTCGAAAGATATCTGTCTTTACCTGGGTACGACAAAGACAGCTCACAATCGCTTGAAAAACATGTAGTCGATCCATTCTTGATGCATTTTCTGTTGTCGACGCTAGAAAAGTAAGTCTATAAGACTCTTTCATATGTGGATATGAAGGATAGGGATATTCTACTCGAGGGTCACAAAAATGTAGTAAAACCCGAGGCTTGCCGACGAGGGAACCTCGACGTTTTATTGCAATTTTACAACCATACTATCCCGCCACTTTGAAATAAATTCGAACAAATCCACGGCTGAAAGTCAATTTGAAAAATTACGTGATATTTTCAACAAAAATCCGTTGTTTGCATCTTTTATAGTAAAACTAGTCTGTGAAAAAAACAGTTTTACCGGGGAAATAGAAAATTTTGTTGATGCCGTGACGTCACGAGGCTTTATTGCATGGGAAGTCATGCAATACAACCTCAGGCGGTATGAGTGATTTGCCCTAGACTAGCCAGTATAACACCCGTAGGTATGAAAGAATAAATGATATTTCCTTGAGGTGTGGAAGAAACATAATTAGACATGGGTCTGTTAAGTGGGCAGGTATATTGCAACCCTCTCTTTGACTGATTATTATTGTTGGAAATCCCTTAGTATTGGTATGTCGTGTCATTCCTGTCTATGTACGCATTACCTGTAGGGTTCTAAGTTTAACCTGATAAATAATGCATACAATGTTGTAATAATCTACAGTTAATGGCAACAAAGTCATTCCATTTAATTCTTCTACTTCTTTGTACAATTATGCTACAATTTTCAAACTAGACGTAATGGGACATTAAATTAATAACACCAAACCTAACCAATAAATACTTTATATGTACAATATAGACAGTGGATATCTATAAACAGCAACTCAATGTCAACATGAATGTAAGAGGATGTAAGGAGTATGGCTAGCTATGACCTCTAAACAACTATCACTGTCTGGCGACGACAGACAAATAACGTCGTGACATCACATGAAATCAGCAAAACGAACGGTATAGCTAGGAACACAGCTCCGGTCATTCCGATCACTCTAGAGGAAGGACGATTGTCTGTTGCGCATGGCTTCTTACGAATGGCAGCTAGAATCGAAAAAGGAAAAAGAAAACTGACATGTATTAAAATAACGAATAACAGAAATATTACGCCTGCAGCAAAAAGAACGATTATAAAACACTTTTTTGTTTTCTTTTTATTTTAAGTTTCGTATTCTTTATTTATCTAATATTCCACTTGCATCCAAAATATACATGTAATATTATAAAATGACACACAGTATAAAAACAAGATGTATGTCTTTTTTGCGATAGACTAATTTCACAAATTAGAAGTAACAGATAACTGTAATAATTTATTTAAAGTCATCAAAGCACACAGGTTTGGTGGGTAGACTCATGCAATTTATCATTTGATATAAACGCACACGAGAAAAAATTAAAAAAAAACATTCAACGATAAACAATGTCCACGTACATGAGAGCGCAGATTTGTTAACTGAGAGCTCAGAGTGTAACTTCATCATGACTTTCTGGAGTTGGGAGATAGTCAAATTGACAATCGGTTTCTTTGAGACGCACGGACAACAAGACAGATCGGACTGACCTTCAAAGACAAAACAAGTGCGTTTAAATGAAAGCATAGCCTAGCATAGCATGTCATGCAATATTTGACTGGTTATCAGACTTGACACTGTTAAAACTCGCCCGGATGTCATCAATCTTAAGGAAGTATGTTTAACTTCGGTGAAAACGCGGATTCACCCAGATTCGCAAAATATAATGAACCAAGAACGTTTATCAATTGCATATTATTTCATGTCAAAAAGTGAATCACGAAATAGTAAATACGTTGCAGAATCTAAAGGTTACTCATACACGAAATATTTTGAATCCATTATCAATGCGAAACACTTAACAAAGAAAATATATGATGAAGCTTTTTTATATAATTGTTATGTATGTTAAAAGATACAACACTAATAAAGACCTTTCTTACTAATTTCAGTAGTATTTGCCATATGCTCTGGGAACGCTGCTATATAAGTGTCTGGTTGACTACCAGACGTTGTTGTAGATTCCAATGTTGTTGCTGACAGGAAATCCCCGGTGTTGGTAGAGAGACTGGTAGAGATAGCAGTCACTGTAGGGGTTGTAGTAGTAGAATGGGTTTTAGGAGTACTTGCTTGGATTGATGGGATAGTAGCAGTTGTGGAGATACAGCTATCATCAATACCTGCAAAACGGAGCGCCATTAGCCATGTTATTACATAACAAAATCATCAATCAGTCACTGTACAAAACCGGAAAATGTTTAACTGGTGAACTTTACGTAGTCTTACTTAAATGTAGAATTATGATAGATTTTTGTTTATCAATAAAATTGGTATTCATTTTTCCGACATTTACGTAAAATTCGAAAAAAAAACTATCCTGATAAATAATCTTACGGGTGATGCTGTATACGATTGTTACATAACTCATGTTAATTCGGGAAGAGTTCAAGAAAAAGTTGTAATTTCGTTGGCATCACAGGAATTGCCCATTTCTATGTGATTCTAAAATATACAGAACAATTAATTGATTCTTTGATAATGTTAACGCCCTATTAATACCATTTTTCATTTAAGGACGTTTAGATGAAGGAATGCTACCACGAAAAAACAGAACTTGGTAACTGCACTATGGGAGAAGCAACCTGTCCAGCCAGAAATTGGGGATAATGGTAATAAACATGTATTTTTTTCAATTTCAACAATAATTTATTGATATTATGTACATCAATAGGATCGGACATCAGGCTACGCCTATTTAAGTCCTCTCCAGATCTTATCTTAAAGTATAAACATGAATTCATTCAGCAATTCATTAATACATATATTTATATATACAAATAAATTGAATTAGTTACAGTATAGTGATAATAATATTAATAATTACAAATTAAAGGGGGATAACCCCAATTTTATTTTTAATAGAAAATGTTTCAGAACAAGTTTAGTTATTTGGATTTCATATACCTAATGATTGCAGTTTTTGGATAGGGATAAGAATCATAATCATTTATTGACAGACTAACATACATACACACCATGAGATATATGTATTACGACATCTGAAACACCCAGCCACCGCGGAATTAAATTAATCGGAATATATATTTTTGTTTGTTTGATTATTTCTCTGCGTCTATAAATATAACATATGCTATGAAATTTATAATGAAAACATTACCTTTACTTTGTAATTTTATTTCTTTGAAGATCCAACTTCCTTCCCAACATTCAAAGTTGAATGTTCTACATGTATCTTTATGTGTAAATACCAGCTGCAAAACAGAACATATAATTTTCAACAGAACTCGTTTTTTCTCTTGCGTAATAATTATAACGTTGAAGTATAACAAGGAAATAATTAATTTCGTAAATAATATCAATCGTAATACTTAAATTATTTGGCTATACAGCCTTCGTTATAGAAACATTCTGCAGATTACTTTTCCAACCACCATCGTGCTTTTAAAATCATTTTCAATGGAAAGGATATTACATGCAGTTGAAATGCTTCCAGGCGTAGTTATATTCCACTACTCTGTGTTTCGTCGCGGAGTGATATTCAAACACCGTGTTGCAATTATTGATTAAAGAGAAAATTTGTGCAATTTGAGATATTGGAGTTAAAATGTGAAGGGGAAGTAACAAGTTAATGTAAATGTGTTCGTAATGTGATATACTAGGTATAACAAACTGACTTCCTTGCTCAATAAAAGAAAAAAAAACTGATTTAAAAGTTTTTTTTCAAAGTTAAAAAAAAACAAGTTACAGTTCAAGTGTGTACCTTTTACATGCGATTTATTATGTATACCTATTGATCTTTTAGTAATCTTAATCAAGGTTACAATCTACTTTACAGCATTCAAAGATCATATAGTTATTTAAAACACCAAGACTTTTATAAGCAACTTCAAGAGTATTTTGTTTATGATTGTATTTCAGTTATTTTCTAGATTGAAATCAATTAAATTTGTTTCAGGAGGAACTCAATTAACCATACTATGACATCAACCAAAGAGATTGAATATACGAGTCTCTCTAAATTTGGGCTTGCACTTGGCTATATAATGAGAGGCGTAACAATTTAACCCACAATTAGAATCATGTGCAACTTATTAAAATAAACAGCGTAAATATAACATTTTGTCATACATTTATCATTAAAGGAAACTCAACATTAATTGAAATTAATGTCTCTTATCGTTGTTTCGGCTTCACCATTTGCTTGTAACGGAACCGTTCTGACTGTCTGCGACATACGTCACAAATGGACATGACACCTCTTCTGTATCGCAAATTGTTCGACTCTTGCGAGTTACATGGGTCAGTAAAATGGACAAAGGACATCCACTGATTAGATGGAATCCATCAAAGTATAAGTAAAGCTTATAATGTAAAGAATACGCCTAAATGTTAGGTCTACAGCACCTTAAGAGCTTATAGATTGCTTTACGTGCGTGATATTTATATAGCCACAGTTTAGATCTATCCCTAATTGGATGTTATTGCCTAGATCTAAAATATTGCCTTTTGAAGTCAGATGTTAATCAGGAAACAAGATTTATTAAGTCATAGTTTTATTAAGTCTAATTTTAGTGGAAAAAATAGTTTAAGTTTAAAGTGTATTTAATGATGAAAATTGAAAATATCTTACTCATGAAAACATAACCATAAAATACAAATACATATATGTCCTCTGACAGGTGGAGGTTTATTCGTCAGTTTTACTTATTTCCTTTATCTTTTATCATTATCTTTAAAAATATCTTAATAAATCTTGTCGCCAAGGCTTGCTATAATAATAATAATTGTCTAGCATTCTTACATTAATACAGAGCCAGTGCGATTTCCCTTCAAAACTTAATGCCGTGTAGCTTACAGGATCTTCAAGGTATAATGTCACGGTTGTTGTTGTTGTGCTTCCCCTTTTAAAACCTGCAGCGATTTCTTGGCTTCTACGGTTTTTATCATGAATGACGAAGGAAAAATTATTCTTCGAAGTAAGATACAAGTCAGCAAATGATGTAATCCTTATCTCCCACTCGTCCTCTAAGACAAAAATCACGGATATTATGTATAGATTTATAACCAAATGTAAACATATTAGGCGGTGTGTGCGTCGTGGGGTGGGTGTGGTGTTTAGGGCACAGGTTCGTAGTGGGTTAGGGGCTTGATGAGGTCTGTTCTTGGGCAACTGTGGCGTCGCTGTTGTGTGTCTTGGACTTTTGTGATCGAAAGGGAAGGCGGGTGCTGA
>SAYR01006123.1:1882349-1900527 GCA_004382745.1 Argopecten irradians irradians
TTAGGTTTATTTTTCAAATCAAGTAAGTTAATATCTTACCTTACATAACGTAGATATTAGCTGCGTATATATAGTCTATTAATTATTGAAAGAAACAAACTTACGCAACACTGGTTGTATTGATGAAGGTTTAAAATCTTAAGATTTAGTAATTTAACACACTGCTTTTGTTTTGTGTTATATGTATATCTAGGTTTAACAACGAAGACTGAGAATGTACGTACCCGATTACTTGAGTGCCTGGGGACTATAGTGTCTAATGACCTGAATGCCTTAGGAAATGAGTGCCTGATGACTTCAGTGTTCATTGACTTGAATGCTTGGGGAAATGAGTGCCTGGTGACTTCAGTGTCCATTGACTTGAATGCCCGAGGAAATTAGTGCCTGCTGACTTCAGTGTCCATTGACTTGAATGCTTGAGGAAATGAGTGCCTGCTGACTTCAGTGTCCATTGACTTGAATGCCCGAGGAAATGAGTGCCTGCTGACTTCAGTGTCCATTGAATTGAATGCTTGAGGAAATGAGTGCCTGGTAACTTCAGTGTCCATTGACTTGGGTGCCTGAGGAAATGAGTGCCTGCAAACCGTTTGAGGACCTGCGTGAGGCGTCGGAAGAAGGAGCAGATTACAAGTAATACTGCCCCTCCCCCTTTACTAAAAAAACCGCATTGTTCAAACTTTTAAAAAAAAACATATATTGATCAAATCATTAACTCTCTATGATAATTATGATATTTCTTAATTAACCGATAATTATGTTAAGTAGTTTGGAAAATCTTCTGCTAAATTAAATCCTTCGAGTTTATTCTACTCCCATTTATTAATTCAAACGTGTCATATACTACGGCCCATCGATGCTCGCCCGATATGTCTTGAAAGTCAAACACATAAAATATGTAGCTGTACTACACACTATATTTCGCGTCTAAAAAGATTCCATGGAGGCAAACATTTTCACGATTTGTAGTTTTCTTCTTTTAAACTATAATTTTAGTGAAGGCGCATTCGTGGAGATCTGCTTTCGAAAATTTGACCGCATGCATATGCTGGTTTGTTCTTTCTGATGCAGATGGTGATTTTCGTACTTACGTATTTACTCGGTAACCATTAAATATTGTTTTATCAATTTCATATGCTATGATATAATTTTTCTTGGTACACGCCTATTAACATTATAATGATTCGCTCTTCCTTTAACAGCTTCTACAACACAGAACCACCCTTTCCCCATATTCTTTCAGTATGCTTCGTTCTATATATCATAACATCGTATGGTCGATACCCTTAAGCCAGTTGTCGACTATTTGGAGTCAAAACTGATCTAATTTAAAGATTTTATTCCTTATCTTTCCTTTGTATGCTGGTTATGCCTCTGTTAGTTTATTGAAGTGATGGAAATGAAAACCATAACTAACGAAATATTTTGATATAATGTTTTTAATTTATTGGACATGTGTAAATGGTCATTGACTTATTTTTACTGAAGATAAAGTCAGGATGTCAACAAATATATAGCAAGACCTAAAGGAAAGGGGTTCAATGGCTCAGATTCAGGATCATATATTTAAAGGTTCACGGACACAAATTCAATGTGACACATTAATTCCCCGGTCACGTGTTTAAAGTTAGAAAGTTCAAGGTTACATGTTTATGACGAAAGTACTATACTACTGTAGCGAGTGTACATTGTATTGAATGAAGTGACGCAACAAGACAGTTGCGTCCCACTCACCCTAAGATGGCGATGATTGGCTGAACTAGAAGTGGGCGGGGTTAAAAATGATTGAAGTCTCAATTATTGAAGATCAAACGTGAGCTGAACGTTGTGACTAAATCTCTAACCCGCCTACCTTTAGCGGTTATAAAAGCACATTTCTAGCACATCTTCATAAAAACGGCTACTACCGCTGGAAAGAGCGCTACTTTTCCTTTCAAAACCTCAAAACCACCCTACACATCTATACAAAGTCCCGTCACTAAGAATTATCAGCCCCATTTGCAAAAACATTTCTTCTCTAGATTTTTGACAATCATTTTATTAAAATTCATGTGTCTCCTTCTCGTAGAATATGCATGAGCGAGGCCAAAAAATATGATTAAACGTATTGATCATAAGCCTCTGTGATAATATATTTCATGTGTACATTATAAGTCAGCTTATCTGCTTGTAGAATGGAGAGTTTGAAATCAACTTGATTTCATTTACCTAAAACAGAATTTTGTTAATGAATTGTGTAGCTCTAGATTTTCGTTGACTAAAAAAAAGTTCTACTTCCTTTTAACAGTAATTAATTATATTGTCATGATCGTACAGATTTGTTTTACTGACAAAATGAAATGTCACCAAACAAAATTCTCGGCAATATCTAAAATTTATAAAAACTATAAAAATTCTAAGACGACTATAGCCCAGTATATAGATTCATGTGAATTTTACCTAATGGTGTTTAAATCATTATATTACTTGATTTTTTATATAATATTTGGAGATGGTAACATTCTGGCATTTTATAAAAGTCTCCATTTTTTCAGGTAAATGTCAATGTAAATATCAAATCCACCTAGATTCAAAAATTGTGTTGTAAATTATATTATCGATTATAGAGATTATATCAAAATTTAAACAAACCCCGCGTCCTAATATTCCTTGTGTCACAAACATTTACTTACAATTCAAAAATAGATGTTATAGGCCTATGCATGTGACCAGATTATAACCTTTCAGTATGATATACAATATATATATATAAATAAAATAACAGAGATGTCATATGAAGATTTTACTACAAGTCGTACATTTCACGTTCGTATATCTCCAATCTTGAATGCATGCAGGGTAAATTTTATGTATAGATCATGAATTTCCCGACGTTCAAGAATTCATATTGTCGATAATGAAAACTACGCCGGGTACTAATTAATACAGAAAATAACACCAACGATAATTTCATCAATCTTAGAATATTATTAATTGTTTATGTTGACATATGATCGGTCCGCTGATACATGTATACATATGAAGGCCCCGTCCATCTTCGGCACTAACACCAAATTGTAACATCCAAACCCACGTGCCCTTCAAGCCATATTTGGCCCCGGCTCGCCCACATTGTAAACGACCCATCCAATGAGAAAACGTTTTGATTCTCGACGCTGTGGAGTACTTGTCTTTGATCATGTACTGTTGATACTTGTCATAATTGTATTACACTTTCGGCGTTCACAGATAGGGTTCAACGGCAGTAATAAGGAACAAGATGTTCTGAGCATAGGTATAATACATTTAGATCCATAAAACTAGACATGAAAACACGAAAACGAGAATATTACCTTACGCGAAAATCAGTCGTTTTTCCTGCTTGCTATGCCATCAGACAGCAATCTGCAGAGATTCTGACAGTATATCAAATTATCTAAAGGTATTGAGTTTTGAAAACGATTACTCATCGTATCTATCATGACAATATCTTGCATCTTAACTTATGCATGGGGCAATAACGGGATACTATAAATCTACAAACGAAGTTACGGTCCATTACATTTTACAGATCACGCGTATTGTTAATTTCCATGGATGGTTTGACATATATCAATATACTTAATCACAAATAAAAATATAACTTGTGTGGAGGAATAGTTCATAGATTTTTGAATTAGTATCTATTTTGTTTCATTCCATAAAGTCGTTTATTCACGGAGGTAAGAATTATCGCTTTATCTCTATGGTTATGGTCAAATGTTTTTACTGCACATGATGTGTTTTTGTCGGTTTTCAAGTTTTGCAGTTTCTCAACAACATCGTTATATAATCTCACGTGAAATGAAATTGCTTTAGAGTAACCATAACAAATATGTCCCGGAACACTTCAAAGACTAATGTAGCTAATTTATGCTACAACAAAGACATTGAAGTAAAAGAACAGAAAGTGAAACATTTTTTTTCACTCTATACCTATTGGCATTATGCATCTACCTGTACACGACATGTAGGTAGACATTTTAGAAACGCTCAAGACAGTAGGCTGAATTAAATATGGAACATGTTGCGCCTTTGAAGCTCAAGAGTTTCATCTTTCATCAATATTTGACAGAGTGATCTTGTGGTTGCAAGTCGAAAGATATCTGTCTTTACCTGGGTACGACAAAGACAGCTCACAATCGCTTGAAAAACATGCAGTCGATCCATTCTTGATGCATTTTCTGTTGTCGACGCTAGAAAAGTAAGTCTATAAGACTCTTTCATATGTGGATATGAAGGATAGGGATATTCTAATCGAGGGTCACAAAAATGTAGTTAAACCCGAGGCTTGCCGACGGTTTTGCAACATTTGTGATCCCGAGGGAACCTCGACGTTTTATTGCAATTTTACAACCATACTATCCCGCCACTTTGAAATAAATTCAAACAAATCCACAGCTGAAAGTCAATTTGAAAAATTACGTGATATTTTCAACAAAAAATCCGTTGTTTGCATCTTTTATAGTAAAACCAGTCATGTTTGTGAAAAAAACAGTTTTACCGGGGAAATAGAAATTTTGTTGATGCCGTGACGTCACGAGGCTTTATTGCATGGGAAGTCATGCAATACAACTTCAGGCGGTATGAGTGATTTGCCCTAGACTAGCCAGTATAACACCCGTAGGTATGAAAGAATAAATTATATTTCCTTGAGGTGTGGAAGAAACTTAATTAGACATGGGTCTGTTAAGTGGGCAGGTATATCGCAACCCTCTCTTTGACTGATTATTATTGTTGGAATTCCCTTAGTATAGGAGATTTCAGAAAAGATGGCGATGACGTCACACAAAGGTACATCCGGGCGCTCAAAGGTACAACTCTGTATATCTGTACACATTAACATGGTGGGAACACAGCCGCTTCGATTTTTGTTTACATTTTATTGTAATAAATAGTACGACCATCCGAGAATTGTTACTTTATCTTAATTTCAAAAGGTGTAAATAAAAATATGTAACAATAATATACAGATATAAATATATGGTATTCATATATTTTACGATGTTTATACTCCATTTTCGGCCGCCACGAGGAAAAACACGGTCGCCATTATGTGTAAACATTGACAGAATATTGCAAATATCAGCTTGAAATTACAAATTAAATTCCAAGTTCCGCAAATATTGAAATTTTAATAAGCGATCACTGTTTTCTTAGTCTTACTTTGTAAAACACCTTAAGATGTGTGATTGTCACCAAATTAAAGTTTGCTTTCGTAGATCACCCCAAGCGCACGGCAGCCATTACGTACAGTACTGCCGAGATCTCGAATTTCGCCCTTTTTTAAAAGTCACAAAATTACGTATTCTAGATAATTTGTTCGTCAGAAATTTTGGATTTTAGCTCATGACATACAAATGAGTCAGTTTTTAGTTACTTTTTATCGTATTTTTAAACAAACTTTTAGTATTTTAGGATTTTCGAAGCCGTGCGCAATGTGTCCTGGTCGGCATTTACAGTATTACGATCTGCATTCATAAATCTAAATGTAGTCTATCTAACATGCATTCAAATTATTTTAAAGTAATATCACTTCAATTTGAGACTTCACTAGCAGTCCATGGAATAAAAGCGACTGACATTAAAAAATAAACTCTACAGCATTAAAACTGAACGATTTCACCATTTTAATTTTCGAGATCTCGGCAGCCATACGTTTACGTAAACATGTACATTTGCGTAGAATCTGCATATAAGTGTAACACAGTGTTTATAGTATTCCTTTAAAGCAAGATATACACAGAAAAGAACGAAAAATATATATGTTTTACGAGTACTATTGAGATATGTGTTGGTAATTACGTATATATTATTAAAATTCCCAACTATGGCTGTGTCTGAGGTGATCTACCAGCTAAGGCTCCATGCACGAGCGGCTCGTTTGCGTTCTGGCAATGTGGTTCACCATATCTACTATATTTTAAGTATTAGTGAACAAGTTTTTCATGTATACACAAAACGTTACACAATAAATCAGAAATGCATCTATTCATTAACTTTTTCACATAACAAGGATAATTTACCGTGAAAAAAACGGTACTGTGATCGGCCGACCACCGACTTGGCAAGCTTGGCTTCAACACTCTAATCTACACAAATTGATATATTCAGCATATAAACAATTTGTAAATACAAAAAATATAAATGTCTTGTAACCTCTGAAACCAATAAGAAGAAACAAATTTTAAAAATCGGAATTATGCAAAGTATGAATTTGTATACTTTTTGTCAAAGTATCGATTGATGTAGGCAGCGATGTACGTATCTGTTATTGTTTTTATTAGTCGCCATACTGTGTTATGTACCTTGAGGACCCCGCAATGCTAACTTTTCTGTGACGTCACGCCATCTTTTCTGAAATCTCCTATTGGTATGTCGTGTCATTCCTGTTTATGTACGCATTACCTGTAGGGTTCTAAGTTTAACCTGATAAATAATGCATACAATGTTGTAATAATCTACAGTTAATGGCACAACAAAGTCATTCCATTTAATTCTTCTTACTTCTTTGTACCCAATTATGCTACCAATTTTCCAGACTATGACCGTTAATGGACATTAAATTAATAACACCAAAACTAAACCAATAAATACTTTATATGTACAATATAGACAGTGGATATCTATAAACAGCAACTCAATGTCAACATGAATGTAAGAGGGTGTACGGAGTATGGCTAGCTATGACCTCTAAAACAACTATCACTGCTTGGCGACGACAGACAAATAACTCGTGACATCACATGAAATCAGCAAAACGAACGGATATAGCTAGGAACACAGCTCCGGTCATTCCGATCACTCCTAGAGGAAGGACGATTGTCTGTTGCGCAAGTCTTCTTACGAATGACAGCTAGAATTGAAAAAAGGAAAACGAAAACTGACATGTGTTAAAATAACGAATAATAGTACGCCTGCAGCAGAAATAACGATTATAAAACACTTCTTTGTTTTCTTTTTTATTTTACGTTTCGTTTTCTTTATTAATATAATATAAAATGACACACAGTATAAAAAACAAGATGACTTTTTTGCAATAGACTAATTTCACAAATTAGAAGTAATTAACAGTTAACTGTAATAATTTATTTGAAGTAATCAAAGCACACAGGTTTGGTGGGTAGACCCATGCAATTTATCATTTGATATAAACGCACACGAGAAAAATAATAAAACATTGAACGATAAACAATGTCCACGTACATGAGAGCGCAGATTTGTTAACTGAGAGCTCAGAGTTTAACTTCATCATGACTTTCTGGAGTTGAGAGGTAGTCAAATTGACAATCGGTTTCTTTGAGACGCACAAACAACAAGACAGATCGGACTGACCTTCAAACAAGTGAGTTTAAATGAAAGCATAGCCTATATCATCCAATATTTGACTGATTATCAGACTTGACACTGTTAAAACTCGCCCGGGTGTCATCAAGCTTAAGGAAGTATGTTTAACTTAGGTGAAAACGCGGATTCACCCAGATTCGCAAAATATAATGAACCATGAACGTTTATCAATTGCATATTATTTCATGTTAAATCACGAAATAGTAAATAAATTGCAGAATATAAAGGTTACTCATACACGAAATATTTTGAATAGGCAGACCTAATCCACTATCAATGGCGAAACACTTAACAAAGATAATATACAAATGTATATTGTAGCTTCGTTATATAGTTATGTATGTATGTATGTTTAAAAGATACAACACTAATAAAGAATTTTCTTACTAATTCAGTAGTATTTGCCTTATGCTCTGGAAAGCTGCTATATAAGTGTCTGGTTGACTACCAGAGGTTTTTTGTCGATTCCAATGTTGTTGCTGACAGGAAATCACCGGTGTTGGTAGAGAGACTGGTAGAGATAGCAGTCACTGTAGGGGTTGTAGTAGTAGAATGGGTTTTAGGAGTACTTGCTTGGATTGATGGGATAGTAGCAGTTGTGGAGATACAGCTATCATAAATACCTGCAAAACGGAGCGCCATTAGCAATGTTATTACATAACACAATCATCAATCAGTCACTGTACAAAACCGGAAAATGTTTAACTGGTGAACTTTACGTAGTCTTACTTAAATGTAGAATTATGAAAGATTTTTGTTTATCAATAAAATTGGTATTCATTTTTCCGACATTTACGTAAAATTCGAAAAAAACTATCCTGATAAATAATCTTACGGGTGATGCTGTATACGATTGATACATAACTCATGTTAATTCGGGAAGAGTTCAAGAAAAAGTTGTAATTTCCTTGGCATCACAGGAATTGCCCATTTCTATGTGATTCTAAAATATACAGAACAATTAATTGATTCTTTGATAATGTTAACGCCCTATTAATACCATTTTTCATTTAAGGACGTTTAGATGAAGGAATGCTACCACGAAAAAACAGAACTTGGTAACTGAACTATGGGAGAAGCAACCTGTCCAGCCAGAAATTGGGGATAATGGTAATAAACATGTATTTTTTTTTTCAATTTCAACAATATTTTATTGATATTGTGTACATCAATAGGATCGGACATCAGGCTACGCCTATTTAAGTCCTCTCCAGATCTTATTTTAAAGTATAAACATGAATTCATTCAGCAATTCATTAATACATATATTTATATATACAAATAAATTGAATTAGTTACAGTATAGTGATAATGATATTAATAATTACAAATTAAAGGGGGATAACCCCAATTTTATTTTTAATAGAAAATGTTTCAGAACAAGTTTAGTTATTTGGATTTCATATACCTAATGATTGTAGTTTTTGGATAGGGATAAGAATCATAATCATTTATTGACAGACTAACATACATACACACCATGAGATATATGTATTACGACATCTGAAACACCCAGCCACCGCGGAATTAAATTAATCGGAATATATATTTTCGTTTGTTTGATTATTTCTCTGCGTCTATAAATATAACATATGCTATGAAATTTATAATGAAAACATTACCTTTACTTTGTATTTTTATTTCTTTGAAGATCCAACTTTCTTCCCAACATTCAAAGTTGAATGTTCTACATGTATCTTTATGTGTAAATACCAGCTGCAAAACAGAACATATAATTTTCAACAGAACTCGTTTTTTCTCTTGCGTAATAATTATAACGTTGAAGTATAACAAGGAAATAATTAATTTCGTAAATAATATTAATCGTAATACTTAAATTATTTGGCTATACAGCCTTCGTTATAGAAACATTCTGCAGAGTAATTTTCCAACCACCATCGTGCTTTTAAAATCATTTTCAATGGAAAGGATATTACATGCAGTTGAAATGCTTCCAGGCGTAGTTATATTCCACTACTCTGTGTTTCGTCGCGGAGTGATATTCAAACACCGTGTTGCAATTATTGATTAAAGAGAAAATTTGTGCAATTTGAGATATGGGAGTTAAAATGTGAAGGGGAAGTAACAAGTTAATGTAAATGTGTTCGTAATGTGATATACTTGGTATAACAAACTGACTTCCGGGCTCTATAAAAGAAAAAAAGCCTGATTCAAAAGATTTTTTTCAAAGTTAAAAAAAAAAGTTACAGTTCAAGTGTGTACCTTTTACATGCGATTTATTATGTATACTTTTCTTTTGGTTTCTTTCTGATCTTTTAGTAATCTTAATAAAGGTTACAATCTTCTTTACAGCATTCAAAGATCATATAGTTATTTAAAACACGAATACTTTTATAAGCAACTTCAAGAGTATTTTGTTTATGATTGTATTTCAGTTATTTTCTAGATTGAAATCAATTAAATTTGTTTCAAGAGGAACTCAATTAATCATACTATGACATCAACCAAAGAGATTGAATATACGAGTCTCTCTAAATTTGGGCTTGCACTTGGCTATATAACGAGAGGCGTAACAATTTAACCCACAATTAGAATCATGTGCAACTTATTAAAATAAACAGCGTAAATATAACATTTTGTCATACATTTATCATTAAAGGAAACTCAACATTAATTGAATGCAATGTCTCTTATCGTTGTTTCGGCTTCGCCATTTGCTTGTAACGGAACCGTTCTGACTGTCTGCGACACACGTCACAAATGGACATGACACCTCTTCTGTATCGCAAATTGTTCGACTCTTGCGAGTTACATGGGTCAGTAAAATGGACAAAGGACATCCACTGATTAGATGGAATCCATCAAAGTATAAGTAAAGCTTATAATGAAAAGAATACGCCTAAATATTAGGTCTACAGCACCTTAAGAGCTTATAGATTGCTTTACGTGCGTGATATTTGTATAGCCACAGTTTAGATCTATCCCTAATTGGATGTTATTGCCTAGATCTAAAATATTGCCTTTCGCGAAGTCAGATGTTAATCAGGAAACAAGATTTATTAAGTCACAGTTTTATTGATTCTAATTTCAGTGGAAAAAATAGTTTAAGTTTAAAGTGTATTTAATGATGAAAATTGAAAATATCTTACTCATGAAAACATAACCATAAAATACAAATACATATATGTCCTCTGACAGGTGGAGGTTTATTCGTCAGTTTTAATTATTTCCTTTATCTTTTATCATTATCTTTAAAAAATATCTTTATAAATCTTGTCGCCAAGGCTTGCTATAATAATAATAATTGTCTAGCATTCTTACATAAATACAGAGCCAGTGCGATTTCCCTTCAAAACGTAATGCCGTGTAGCTTACAGGATCTTCAAGGTGTAATGTCACGGTTGTTGTTGTTGTGCTTCCCCTTTTAAAACCTGCAGCGATTTCTTGGCTTCTACGGTTTTTATCATGAATGACGACGGAAAAATTATTCTTCGAAGTAAGATACAAGTCAGCAAATGATGTAATCCTTATCTCCCACTCGTCCTCTAAGACAAAAATCACGGATATTATGTATAGATTTATAACCAAATGTAAACATGTTATTTTAACATATTAATTACTTGATTTGAAAAATAAACCTAAAAACTAACGGTTATTGCAGTTGAATGCTGATACATTTGAGACGTTTTACTTGCACTCATAAGTTTATATTTTACATAAAGACACGTGGTTTATTCATAAAAAAGCGAATCATTTAATGATTTAATTTTAACAAAATGTCAAAACCGTCGATAGCTTACCCAACGACAGTGTTATTGTCACAGACAGTTTTATATGTAATAAAGTTAAACAGCCTGCTACCAGTGACAGATTATCATAATTGTAATAGTTCATCGTGTTGGTCTGAACATATTGGGAAAATAATTTCGACTGTTGAAAGATAAGTCAAGAGACAGCTGTTCATTAATCCTGCTGCAGGGGTGATAAATTGAATCGAAAAAATACGAAAAAGTACTAAACTAGGTCTGTCGAACCTATTTACATATTTTATTAGCACAGAACGCGTAAAATAGGCAGCTTACCTTAAGATATGATCATGCACAGTATTTTTCTTATCAGGGAGTGACATTACAACTGTGTTAATGAATTTCAAAAAAACTTAAACCCACATTTTATCTTTGGTTTGAGCATTATTTATAAAAGAAAATAATCAAAACCACTTCCATTATTCATAAAAAATCTTTGATACTTATATTCTACAGAATCACTTATTGCTGTTGAAAGCTTACCTTTTGGAAATAACGTCTTCTTGTTTGCGTCTGCTCCTAACTTGCAGTTACAATCGAATGTAAAATGATGTAAGGAATTTCTCATTGTCAGCTGAAAAAATTGTAAAGGATGTGTCGAACGTATTGAAGTTCGAATTTACTGTAATTTCAACCATGTGACGTGTTTGGATAGTTACGACAGAGTGGTTACATTTTATCACTAGTCTTACCGCCATGCTCTTGTTTCGTGCTCAAATTCTAATACATATACCTGATTTCAGAAATGATATTTTTAGCTATCTTGATAAATAAGAACAGAAATTTTATTGTTCTATATAATCGTTATTTTAAAGTGTTGAGTGCATGCAATACATTCGGCAGTTAGTGGTGATACAATACATAAACAGTTTATACTTTGATCAACGAAAACATGGTACTACAAACCTAAATCCTTATTTACATTACCTGTTCTAAACAGATATCGACATCATGTCCATTTCTATCATTCCAAATATCAATCTTCATCGGTCTCTCTATGTAAGGGATATTGATATTTTCCACACTCGTCATGCTTATCCCCATGGTAACAATTGGTGCGGGACTACTACTGTTGTACACTCGCTCGTAGAACGTGACTGACAGTACTTTTTCTGTGGTTGAATGCATTGCCTGTGATATGCTTACAGTGATTCCCCAATCGTCAGCTGAAATGCACAATTATAATGAAAAATAAATTACGTGCTCAAATAACAATGTATAATATAGTTATTAGATATCACTTCGCTGGTCTAGCTATTTTCAGAAACAAATGTTGTTCAACTAAAAAATCTGCTCTCTTGAGGTTTTAGTCTCGTTGAAGTTTCGTTGAGTTGATTTTTAGAAAACAATTGTCTCTATCTGTAGCAAGTTGGCATATACATAATATGTCAATAAATCTATTTTATACAATTTTTAAGAAATGACCAATTCGGCGGCAATTTTAAAACAACGCATTTCTTACTCATTGTTGAGAGGTGAAATTTCAAATTTTTCTACATCAACATTTTCAAATCAATCGTCTGTGCGGCGACATTTGTAGGTATATAAAGTTTGTATTTGCTGTAAATGTTTTCAAGGTTCATTGGGATGAATATTTTAAGCATCTAAGTGTGAAAAATATAAGTCATTGGTAATTTATTTGGATTTTAAGATTAAAGTAATTAGAATTCTTAGCAAACAATGCTGAAAATTAAAAAAAAATGTAACGGGACAAACAATTAAAAACACAGACCCCTTTATTTTCTTTTGAACTGCAGTCATAAGTCATTTAACTTTTCTCTGTGGTGCGTTGAATCGGTCAGAAATCAGAAATTATTGAGGTATTTTATCTCCTAAATCAAGGGTGTTGTGGTATGTCATCAGAAAAGATGACGTTTCACCAAAGCAGATCCTCAATGTTCTTAACTAGAGGTATTTTGCATGCTTATATATCACTTCCTAGGTGACATAATTTAGTTGGCAGTAGGGGATACATAATTTGTGAGTGACCTTTACGGAAAAGTATCAGGATTCACGTTTCCTTTCTACCAAATATTGCCCAATGAGGGATTCCGTCGAAGGCTTTTTCATTTACATAACAGCAACATGACTCAGAACGTAAGCAATTTTATTAAAACACGTTTAAAGAGATCATTAGCGTTCTCATGTACGCGTTCTACTTTATTCCTAATTTTCTGAGTGCCGTCGTCAAGTTCCTTCACCGCTATCGTGTTGCTTATGACATTATAGGCAAAGGCTATAATAGCGTGATCATCGTAGAATAACGTGACCTCATTTTAAACAATAGGGATTCAAGATCTGAATTGGGATAACACGTGAATATGTATCACGGATATTTTTAGGTATTTCTGATGACTCCTAACTTGTGTAGTTTGTATAGGGTGTCCAGTAAATTATGTTGTACTTTTTAAGTTTAATAACTTAAATACTGAACTTAAAGCTAGTTTTGCGGTTCATATTCACCAGGGTTACAAAAGCACCACAATTTCATAAGCAGAACGCCTGCAATCATCATTTTCATTTTCTCCATAACAAAAAGCTGAACAAAACGTATCTTAGTAATCTTAGCAACGATTTGGACAAAATGGTGTTATCGTTGATTTTGAGCAACTTTTAAAAACACTATAGTATTAAAGATTTATTTTTTATTTTGTAATGTCTAATTGATTAATTGGACAACATTTTATAATAAACTTCTGTAATTATGCTAATACAATCTAATTGGTTGAGAACGTGGTATTAGAAGACCAAAGCACAGTGTCTTTCAGTACGGAACATTTCATAGTACCAGTATATTTTCGTTTTGACGTGCTAATGTCTAAAAGTGATGACGTCATTAAGACCCTAATGCTTCTTAGCAGTCGCAAATTACTCCGTTATATTTACATTTCTGTTTTCTCTTTGCTAAATAACCTTACCAGCTGGGAAATCGTTTACACTTGCGTGAACGCAGAGGTTGTCGCGCAAGAATACACACACCGAAACGCTGACTTCGGCAAGTAGTGTGAATGCGCATCCGGTAAGACCTTTTGTATGTGTATTGACAAATATTTAATACAATGAATTGATGAATGTTATGGAAATATTAAATCATATATCAGGAAATAGAATATTTAAGAAACATTGTATAAATGGAATTGTGGAACTATATTTTATTTACTTTCTGAATTTGATAACATTCCCCGCCAAAATGAAGTCAACTATTCTATCTACCGGAACACTAAATTAAAACGAAATGATTAGTCGACATGTAAATATAAGGAATTGTGTTTATTTCTTTGTTGTTTACTGGTGTCTAAACTGCATTTTTGTATAGATATTTCAACATGACGTGCTCACGCGCGTCATTTAAAATATCTGTCCAAAAATGCAGTTTACAAGACAGTAAATAAGAAACATAATTCCTTAAATATTTATGCAACAAAACTTCTGATTGTAAGATTTCATATACAAAAAAAATTGTTGTGTTGCTCATGTATATGTAATGTTTCGTCGGCGGATCATACCAAGATATGCTTGAGATCCCTGATACGAATAACTAACTGTTCAACTTCATTAACACCCGTAAAGGAACAGGATTTTATCATATAAAACCATGTAACCAACATTTAATGTCATGCCATCTACCAGAGTCAAATGCACTCAACTCTTTAAGACTGACTCTTGATCTGGAAGAAGAAGAAGTTCTGGTCCAACGACTGTCTGTCGATACGCGTATACACCGACACATATTGTAGTCACTCATTAGCGTGACTAAAGCGAGGTAACATGCAGGTGGTCATGGGGTGGTGTCGTTAGTAAACCAAATAATACATGACTAAGAATATAATTATATACAGTTAAAGCATGGAGTTGAGGGGTATAGCAAGTTTCTGGCTTCCCGAAACTTGTCTATTTCCCGAGGCGATGCCAAGAGAAAAAGGCAAATTTAAGAGAAGCCAGAAACTTGCCATATCTCTCAACCCAATACTTAAACTATATTAATATACCGATACATACAAAAGCTATGATTAGACAAAAATGTATTTCTTTCTTTCGCTATATTCCTGTTGCATTCGGCCATGATAACTAGAGACTGAGGGACTTAAATATTGTAATAGATCTACACAATTTCAGCTTCAAACATTTAGAATACTCCGAGATGATTATTGTGATTCCATGTCCGTATTGTTTTGCTTACATTCAAACCAGAAGTTAAAATTTGATTCCGCTATGATTTCTCAATATTTTAACTTTTTATATCACTAGGCATAATACCAAATTTATATACATGTATTGTTGAAATTCCGAGACATTAACCACTTTTAGGTAGCCTAAAAATGCACATTACAACTGCACGTACATGTACATATAAAAGGTATTGTTCCCTGACCCCATTATATTTTTCAACTCTCACTTATAAGATAAACATGACGACGTGTTCGGTAATAGTTTCCGGTCGATACTAACGTCGTTTGTTTACGTCAACGGAGATGGCGTGATCGAAAACTAGCTCCACCCAATTGTTACGTCGCCTAGCAACTGATGGCGGGATCGGAAACAAGTCCCGCCCACCTCGCATCTGATTAAACGGAAATAGCAGAGTCCGGGTGTGTGCTAGCTTCCAGGGGTTAGTTCGAAAGACTAACACACCGCTTAGCGAGGGTTTTGGAAAAAAGTAAGGAGCTAGTCCGTCAATGTAAGCAAGTAACTTTTATAGAGCGTAAATAAAGATTTGCATTACACAGAATTAACCAATCAGATCAACGCTAGGTAATCAAAAAAGTTTACACGGAATATCACTGTAGCCATATGCTAAATGCTCTTATTATGAAGTTAAATAACAATCCGAAGCCGTTCAATGATGATAATGTGGTAAAGTAAGTTACTTAAGAAGTACTTATTTTTCTGTTTCTGTTCCTGTTAGATGAACTTACCATTCGATATATGGGATACCGCTCACATCTTGTTTTTATAGATTTTTCACCAGTCTTATTTATATACATATAACAATAATACTTTTTTTAACTAATTTCGAGGAGATTTAATTTTAACGGTTTTAGAACATTCTGGTTTTAAGGTCATATACATCATTTCTGAACGAATCGCGGATACGATTTCCGGAATATCAATATCCTATGACAAAATCGCTTAAATATCATCCCCGCGAACATAACCGGCTGTGCGGTATTAACTTGATAAACACATAACACTGTCGTCCGTTTGATATCTAGATGCACAATATTTATCCCATAAAATTGGTTTCTTAGGAGACATTTCAAAAAATAAAAAAAATAAAATAAAATAAAAAATACATCTATTAAAACTAAACCTTCGTCAAAGATATGCATTCCTAACATCCCTTTAGTGTTAAAAATAATAGACTTTTATGAGAACTATTCTTCCGTCAGCGATATATACTCAATCCATCTCGTTATTGTTGACAACAAAAAGAAAGTTTCCAACATTCAGATTGTAAAATTGGGACATTAATTGTGTAGAATAGTTTACAAAGACAAGGATATCAATCATTCATGTAAAATTGTTCTAAAAATGTTGAACTCTGAAGTGTGAATATTTTCCCCTTACTTCACACATGACGCCGCCTTGTTTTAAACATGATTTGAGAGCAGCATTTCCCTCTAGAAAGAAGGCTCTTGGTCCTTTACCGAGACATACAGTAGTTAATAAAAGCTTTACTATAAGATATTTGACAACTGACTTGCCCGTCAGTAAACTAAGTAATGTGACCAGGGCAGTGCTTTGCGCATGCGTTCCACTATTGTAAGGATATACAACACAAACTTTACAGACATTACACATACACTTTATATACACACAAAACACATCACAAACACACACACACACACCATACACATCATACACAACGCACATCACACATCACACCCCACAAATATTACACATATCACACACAACACATCACACACCACTCACATCATTAACCACACACATTACAAAGCACACGCGTCGCACATCAGACATCACACATTCAACACATACTACACACACGCATTACATATTATCCACACGTCACACACACAGTACCTTGCTTATAACGACTTCTTATATATATATATAATCATTTGATAGAAAATAATTTTGTAGTCAATGTGAACAAATTGTCTAGTCTTGTACCATTATTTGTCAATGTCAAAAAAATTCAAAAGAAAACATAAAATTATGTATTTCTTTGGGATGAAATCTTTATTCAATGTGGATTTTTATTAGATTTGAATATTTTTTTTATGTTTTTGAGATATAACACAAAAATCTGTGTATTCTCATCGTAAACAGTACACTCAGATTTTTGTGTGTTATATCTCCATAACATAAAAATCTATTCAAGTTAATCCTTAAATATTTGTAATAGTGTAAATAAAATTGGTTTTGGACTATATTGTTTTAGAAAGTAAAAACAATCTAAATAAATATATATCAACATGTTAATAATTTAACTTAAAAGTGTTATATTCCTTCTTCATAAAGAAGGTCTACAGTAATATACCTAGGTCACCAAAACTTGATATTTTTAATATTGTGTTACCCATAAAAGATTTGTTTGTTTTGTTTAATCTCTATTACAGCTTGCAGTGGAACTTTCTTGATATATCTCGGATAATTCGGTAACCCGGCTTAATCCTAAGTGCTTGGCCAGTTCCGGCCGAATTCCCTCTTTATCTCTGTTTAAAAACGTCAGATAATTCAAATTTTGAAAACTCGAAATATTCGGATAATACGAAATAAATTGGTGGTCCCCATGAAAAAATTACAAATATAAAATGTTGGTTTAACTCGAAGTGAGATGTTTTGGAGATTTTGATGATCGCCAAAAATGCCGATTAAGTCATTTTAGGACTTGCATGCTTTACATGCGGTAGACTACTTCACGTTCATATGTGTCACTATTGATAGCTCATTAGAATTCGATAACAAAAACATGGACATAATATTCACTTACCCCTTGTCATAGCTGTCAATACTAAAACTACGAAGATTACTCCCTCCATTACATACAGTAAGTTCAAACCACGGAATCTTAAGAGATTTTT
>SAYR01006123.1:1900552-1918664 GCA_004382745.1 Argopecten irradians irradians
GATCAAGAAAATCTTTATTACACATGCAAGGGTCAGGGTTCGGCATACAAGGCTATGTGAATGGCGATTGAACATTTCACATGTACATTTGACTACAGTGAGCTTTTTTTGGCATATTACAGTAAAACCAAGTAATCTTAGTTCCAAAAGAACTGTTTTTGTTTTCGAAATATGTGCAAGTTTAATGTACACTTTGACAAATTGTCCCTTTAACTGTTACTTCTAACTTGTGAAATTAGTCTACCCAAAAAGACATACTGTACATCTTTTTTTTGATACTGTGTGTCATTTTATATATTATGTGTTGGATGCAAGTGAATATTAGATAGATAAGAATACGAAACTTAAAAATAAAAAAGAAGCAAAATAGTGTTTCATAATCTTATCTGCTGCAGGCGTATAATTCTGTTATTCGTTATTTTAACACATATTCCGTTTTTTTTCCTTTTTCGATTCTAGCTTCCATTCGTAAGAAGACATGCGCAACAGACAATCGTCCTTCCTCGGTTGTGATCGAATGACTGAGCCATGTTCTTAGCTATACCGTTCGTTTTGTTGATTTCAGGTGATGTCACGAAGCTATTTGTCTGTCGTCGCCAGATAGTGATAGTTGTGTAGAGGCCATAGCTAGCCACCACTTCGTACATCCTCCTACATTCATGTTGACATTGAGTTGCTGTTTATAGATATCCACTGTCTATATTGTACATATAAAGTATTTATTGGTTAGGTTTAGTCTTATTAATTTAGTGTCCCATAACATCTACGGTCATTAAAGGAAGTGTTTTTAGATTTACAAATAAGCATATCTTAATAAAAACCCTTGATGATCTAATTCTAGAATGTTCAATGAAGTTGTTTATTCGATGATTGTGGATTGTTCTAGAAGTAAGCATTTTCTGCACCTTTCTAGAAGTAAGAGATGAGCTAAATATACCCCAAAAACTATACAAATGCTTATTCATCTAGTTTGAAAATTGTAGCATAATTGTACAGAGACGTAGAGAAATAAATGGAATGGTTTGTTTGCCATTAACTGTAGATTTTACAATATTTTATGCATTATATATCAGGTTAAACTTAGGGTCCTACAGGTAATGCGTACATAGACAGGAATGACAAAGAAGTTGACATACCAATACTAGGGGAATTCCAACAATATTAATCAGGTCAAAGGAGGGTTGCGATATACCTGTCCACTTAACAGACCCATGTCTAATTATGCTTCTCCCACACTTCAGGAAAAATCATTTATTCTTTCATACCTACGGTGTTATACTGGCTAGTTAGGGCAAAACACTCATACTGCCTGAGGCTGGATTGCATGATTCCCATGCAACTAAGCCTCGGGACGTCACGGCGTCAACAAAATTTCTATTTCTTCGGTAAAACTTTTTAATTATTTTTTTTCACAAATTGACTGGTTTTACCAAAATGATGCAAACAACCGATGTTTTGTGTATGAAAAATTGACTTTCAGCCGTGGATTTCTTCGAATTTATTTCAAAATGGCGGATAGTATAGTTGTAAAATTGCAATAAAACGTCGAAGTGGACATGAAGGATAGGGATATTCTGTCCTCGGGATCACAAAATGTAAGTCAAACCATCCATGGAAATTAACAAAACGTGTGATCATTTGTATGCATATATCTGCGAGGATCGATGATATGTCAACATACACAATATTGATATTCTAAGATTGATCAAATTATCGTTGATGTTATTTTCTGTATTAATTAGTACCGGCCTTAGTTTTCATTATCGACAATATGAATTCTGGAAAGTCAGGAAACTCATGATCTATACATAAAATTTACTTGCATGCAGTTCAGTTTGGAGATACACAAACGTGAAATGTACGACTTGTAGTACTGTACGTACATGTAGAAATCTTCATCTGACATCTCTGGTATTTTATATATATATTGTATATCATTACTATAAAGTTATAATCTGGTCACATGCATAGCCTATAACATCTAATTTTAAATTGTAGGTAAATGTTGTGACACAAGAATATTAGGACGCGGGATTTGTTTATATTTTAATACCTTTCAAATCTGACCTGAATTTACATTTACGATACAGATATATGTAAGCTTACAATTTGGGTACTGTGAAAACCGCCGGGATCTAATAAACTAGGAGAAATGAAAGGCAGATACGTACATTGCATACAAACCGGATCAATATTTGCTCAATGAATTTTAGTGATAGCGAATGTGTAATTGAAGTGTGATTTTATGGAACTTAATTTCAACGGTAATATAAATTACAAAATAATTTTTAAATCTAGGTAGATTTGATATCGTTAGGTTTTCAAAATAATTAAATTTTTCAAAAATATATATAGTCGGATAAGCGTCGAACATTTACCTGAAAATGGAAACTTTTATAAAATGCCAGCATGTTACCATCTCCAAATATTATTTAAAAAATCAAGACCGACGTAAAAACTTCGAAACATTGAGACTTCGAATTATTCATGGTTGAAATTAACCGATGTTTTTTTTTCCATAACCAACTATGGTAGTTTTGTACATGTCGTCTCCGTTCCGTAAAGTTTATAATCATTGTATTTACCACACAAAAACCCGAAGTATGCAATTAATCATGTGTAAACAAGACTTACAAATTACATGTGGTGACTATTGAAGCGATGGTTAATATTACGGAATGAATATAAAAACGAAAACACGTTGTAAAAACGAAACTATAAAAGGAGGACCAAAAGCGCTACAACACCTACAAAAATACTTCGATTTGCTTCAGTATTTATGCCGAAGTTTTGGAATGTGACAAGTTTGAGTATGAGTTACTATATTATGTGACTCGCTATTTACTATTCCGTATATTTTACAACCGCTACCAATGGCGGCGGCGATCATCAAAAACGACTAACAGTATCTTTGCCGTACTAACGACTTAATAACGAGCATGTAAAAACAATGCACCGGGTATCGGCCTGATCAGTGATATTAATTATCTTGATGATATCAAGCAAGCAACAAAAAGCAGTCATAATCCCTATTGTCCGGCGAAGGGCCGTCGCGAGACACGGCTGGTGTGACAGGACACCGCGGGGCATCGGCGAACACCTGATCGGTACAGGTATATTTTTATTCGAATCATCGAGTGTCAGTTACCTATGATTCTATAAACAAAGTTCGATACATCGAGAACTTCGATTCATAAAACTTCGATTCATACATGGTGTATTAGTAATGTTAATATAGCGAATAATTTCGGGACCAAGCAAAAAGTTCGATACAGCGAGAAATTCGATTCATCGGAATTCGAATCATCGAGGTTTGACTGTAACATGATGATTTAATCCCCGTTAGGTAAAATTCACATGAATCAATATACTGGGCTAGAGTCGTCTTGAAATTTTGATATTTTTATAAGTTTTAGATATTGCCGGAATTTTGTTTGGTGACATATCATTTTGTGAGTAAAACAAATCTGTACGATCATGACAAATATAATTAATTACTGTTAAAAGGAAATAGATTCTTTTTTAGTCAACGAAAATCTAGAGCTACAAAATTCATTAAAGAAATTCTGTTTTAGGTAAATGAAATCAAGTTGATTTCAAACTCTCCATTCTACAAGCAGACAAGCTGACTTATAATGTTACACATGAAATATATTATCACACAGGCTTATGATCAATACGTTTAATCATAGTTTTGGCCTCGCTCTTGCATATTTTACGAAAAGGGAACACATGAATTTAAATAAAATAATTGTCAAAAGTCTAGAGAAGAAATGTCTTTGCAAATGGGGCTGATAATTCTTAGTGACGGACTTTGTATAGATGTGTAGGGTGGTTTTGAGGTTTTTGAAGGTAAAGTAGCGCTCTTTCCAGCGGTAGTAGCCTTTTTATGAAGATGTGCTAGAAATGTGCTTTTATTAACCGCTAAAGTAGGGGGTTAGAGATTTAGTCACAACGTTCAGCTCACGTTTGATCTTCAACAATTGAGACTTCAATCATTTTAACCCCGCCCACTTCTAGTTCAGCCAATCATCGCCACCTTAGGGTGAGTGGGACGCTACTATACTGTTGGGTCACTTCATTCAATACAATATACACTCGCTACAGTAGTATAGCACTTTCGTCGTAAACTTGTAACTTGAACTTTTTAACTGTAAACACGTGACCGGGGAATTAATGTGTCACATTGAATTTGTGTCCGTGAACCTTTTAAATATATGATCTTGAATCTGGGCCATTGAACCCCTCCATTTAGGTCTTGCTATATATCTGTTGACATCCTGACTTTATCTTCAGTAAAATAAGTCAATGACCATTTACACATGTTCAATAAATTAAAAACAGTATATCACAATATTTCGTTAGTTATGGTTTTCATTTTCATCCCTTCAATAAACTAACAGAAAGCATAACTAGCATACAAAGGAAAGATAAAGAACAAATTTTTAAAATTAGATCAGTTTTAACTCCAAATAGTCGACAACTGGCTATAGGGTATCGACCATACGATGATATGATAAATAGAACGAAGCATACTGAAAGAATATGGGGAAAGGGTGATTCTGTTGTGTAGAAGCTGTTAGAGCAAGAGAGAATCATTATGATGTTACAGTGTAATAGGCGTGTACCAAGAAAAAGTATATCATAGCATATGAAATTGATAAAACAATATTTAATGGTTACCGAGTAAATACGTAAGTAAGAAAATCACCATCTGCATCAAAAAGAACAAACCAGCCTGTGCGTGCGGTCAAATTTTCGAAAGTAGATCTCCACGAATACGCCTTCACTAAAATTATAGTTTAGAAGAATAAAACTACAAATCGCGAAAATGTTTGCCTCCATGGAATCGTTTTAGACGCGACATATAGTGTGTAGTACAGCTATATATTTTATGTGTTTGACATTCAAGACATATCGGGCGAGCATCGATGGACGTAGTATATGACACGTTTGAACTAATAAATGTGTATAGAATAAACTCGAAGGATTTAATTTAGCAGAAGATTTTCCAAACCACTGCACATAATTATCGGTTAATTAAGAAAATATCATAATTATCATAGAGAGTTAATGATTTGATCAATATATGTTTTTTAAATAAGTTTGAACAATGCGGTTTTTTTAGTAAAGGGGGAGGGCAGTATTACTTGAATCTGCTCCTTCTTCCGACGCCTCACGCAGGTCCTCAAACGGTTTGCAGGCACTCATTTCCTCAGGCACCCAAGTCAATGGACACTGAAGTTACCAGGCACTCTTTTCCTCAAGCATTCAATTCAATGGACACTGAAGTCAGCAGGCACTCATTTCCTCGGGCATTCAAGTCAATGGACACTGAAGTCAGCAGGCACTCATTTCCTCAAGCATTCAAGTCAATGGACACTGAAGTCAGCAGGCACTCATTTCCTGGGCATTCAGTCAATGGACACTGAAGTCAGCAGGCACTCATTTCTAAGGCATTCAAGTCATTAGACACTATAGTCCCCAGGCACTCAAGTAATCGGGTGCTTACATTCTCAGTCTTCGTTGTTAAACCTAGATATACATATAACACAAAAAACAAAGCAGTGTGTTAAATTACTAAATCTTAAGATTTTAAACCTTCATCAATACAACCAGTGTTGCGTAAGTTTGTTTCTTTCAATAATTAATAGACATAATATACGCAGCTGATATCTATTACAGTCTATGTAATGCTATAGTCTGGTTCTTGCAACGCGCTGTTGTGTCTGACTTTTGATCGAAGAGGGAGGCTGGGCTGACTACCGAATTGTAGTGATCGGCAACTTAATAAGAAACAGGTTTTGAATTTAACTTAAAAGTGCTATATTCCTTCTTCATAAAGAAGGTCTACAGTAATTTACCTAGGTCACCAAAACTTGATATTTTTAATATTGTGTTACCCATAAAAGATTTGTTTGTTTTGTTTAGTCTCTATTACAGCTTGCAGTGGAACTTTCTTGATATATCTCGGATAATTCGGTAACCCGGCTTAATCCTAAGTGCTTGGCCAGTTCCGGCCGAATTCCCTCTTTATCTCTGTTTAAAAACGTCAGATAATTCAAATTTTGAAAACTCGAAATATTCGGATAATACGAAATAAATTGGTGGTCCCCATGAAAAAATTACAAATATAAAATGTTGGTTTAACTCGAAGTGAGATGTTTTGGAGATTTTGATGATCGCCAAAAATGCCGATTAAGTCATTTTAGGACTTGCATGCTTTACATGCGGTAGACTACTTCACGTTCATATGTGTCACTATTGATAGCTCATTAGAATTCGATAACAAAAACATGGACATAATATTCACTTACCCCTTGTCATAGCTGTCAATACTAAAACTACGAAGATTACTCCCTCCATTACATACAGTAAGTTCAAACCACGGAATCTTAAGAGATTTTTCAAATCCTGTTTCTTATTAAGTTGCCGATCACTACAATTCGGTAGTCAGCCCAGCCTCCCTCTTCGATCAAAAAGTCAGACACAACAGCGCGTTGCCAAGAACCAGACTATAGCATTACATAGACTGTAATAGATATCAGCTGCGTATATATAGTCTATTAATTATTGAAAGAAACAAACTTACGCAACACTGGTTGTATTGATGAAGGTTTAAAATCTTAAGATTTAGTAATTTAACACACTGCTTTTGTTTTGTGTTATATGTATATCTAGGTTTAACAACGAAGACTGAGAATGTAAGTACCCGATTACTTGAGTGCCTGGGGACTATAGTGTCTAATGACTTGAATGCCTTAGGAAATGAGTGCCTGCTGACTTCAGTGTCCATTGACTTGAATGCCCGAGGAAATGAGTGCCTGCTGACTTCAGTGTCCATTGACTTGAATGCTTGAGGAAATGAGTGCCTGCTGACTTCAGTGTCCATTGACTTGAATGCCCGAGGAAATGAGTGCCTGCTGACTTCAGTGTCCATTGAATTGAATGCTTGAGGAAATGAGTGCCTGGTAACTTCAGTGTCCATTGACTTGGGTGCCTGAGGAAATGAGTGCCTGCAAACCGTTTGAGGACCTGCGTGAGGCGTCGGAAGAAGGAGCAGATTACAAGTAATACTGCCCCTCCCCCTTTACTAAAAAAACCGCATTGTTCAAACTTATTTAAAAAACATATATTGATCAAATCATTAACTCTCTATGATAATTATGATATTTCTTAATTAACCGATAATTATGTGCAGTGGTTTGGAAAATCTTCTGCTAAATTAAATCCTTCGAGTTTATTCTATACACATTTATTAGTTCAAACGTGTCATATACTACGGTCCATCGATGCTCGCCCGATATGTCTTGAATGTCAAACACATAAAATATATAGCTGTACTACACACTATATGTCGCGTCTAAAACGATTCCATGGAGGCAAACATTTTCGCGATTTGTAGTTTTATTCTTCTAAACTATAATTTTAGTGAAGGCGTATTCGTGGAGATCTACTTTCGAAAATTTGACCGCACGCACAGGCTGGTTTGTTCTTTTTGATGCAGATGGTGATTTTCTTACTTACGTATTTACTCGGTAACCATTAAATATTGTTTTATCAATTTCATATGCTATGATATACTTTTTCTTGGTACACGCCTATTACATGTAACATCATAATGATTCTCTCTTGCTCTAACAGCTTCTACAACACAGAATCACCCTTTCCCCATATTCTTTCAGTATGCTTCGTTCTATTTATCATATCATCGTATGGTCGATACCCTATAGCCAGTTGTCGACTATTTGGAGTTAAAACTGATCTAATTTAAAAATTTTGTTCGTTATCTTTCCTTTGTATGCTAGTTATGCTTCTGTTAGTTTATTGAAGGGATGAAAATGAAAACCATAACTAACGAAATATTGTGATATACTGTTTTTAATTTATTGAACATGTGTAAATGGTCATTGACTTATTTTACTGAAGATAAAGTCAGGATGTCAACAGATATATAGCAAGACCTAAATGGAAGGGGTTCAATGGCCCAGATTCAAGATCATATATTTAAAGGTTCACGGACACAAATTCAATGTGACACATTAATTCCCCGGTCACGTGTTTACAGTTAAAAAGTTCAAGGTTACAAGTTTACGACGAAAGTGCTATACTACTGTAGCGAGTGTATATTGTATTGAATGAAGTGACCCAACAGTATAGTAGCGTCCCACTCACCCTAAGGTGGCGATGATTGGCTGAACTAGAAGTGGGCGGGGTTAAAAATGATTGAAGTCTCAATTGTTGAAGATCAAACGTGAGCTGAACGTTGTGACTAAATCTCTAACCCGCCTACCTTTAGCGGTTATAAAAGCACATTTCTAGCACATCTTCATAAAAACGGCTACTACCGCTGGAAAGAGCGCTACTTTACCTTTCAAAACCTCAAAACCACCCTACACATCTATACAAAGTCCCGTCACTAAGAATTATCAGCCCCATTTGCAAAGACATTTCTTCTCTAGACTTTTGACAATTATTTTATTTAAATTCATGTGTCTCCTTTTCGTAAAATATGCAAGAGCGAGGCCAAAACTATGATTAAACGTATTGATCATAAGCCTGTGTGATAATATATTTCATGTGTACATTATAAGTCAGCTTGTCTGCTTGTAGAATGGAGAGTTTGAAATCAACTTGATTTCATTTACCTAAAACAGAATTTCTTTAATGAATTTTGTAGCTCTAGATTTTCGTTGACTAAAAAAGAATCTATTTCCTTTTAACAGTAATTAATTATATTTGTCATGATCGTACAGATTTGTTTTACTCACAAAATGATATGTCACCAAACAAAATTCCCGGCAATATCTAAAACTTATAAAAATATCAAAATTTCAAGACGACTCTAGCCCAGTATATAGATTCATGTGAATTTTACCTAACGGGGATTAAATCATCATGTTACAGTCAAACCTCGATGATTCGAATTCCGATGAATCGAATTTCTCGCTGTATCGAACTTTTTGCTTGGTCCCGAAATTATTCGCTATATAACATTACTAATAAACCCATGTATGAATCGAAGTTTTATGAATCGAAGTTCTCGATGTATCGAACTTTTGTTATAGAATCATAGGTAACTGACACTCGATGATTCGAATAAAAATATACCTGTACCGATCAGGTGTTCGCCGATGCCCCGCGGTGTCCTGTCACACCCAGCCGTGTCTCGCGACGGCCCTTCGCCGGACAATAGGGATTATGACTGCTTTTGTTGCTTGCTTGATATCATCAAGATAATTAATATCACTGATCAGGCCGATACCCGGTGCATTGTTTTTACATGCTACGTTATTAAGTCGTTAGTACGGCAAAGATACTGTTAGTCGTTTTTGATGATCGCCGCCGCCATTGGTAGCGGTTGTAAAATATACGGAATAGTAAATAGCGAGTCACATAATATAGTAACTCATACTCAAACTTGTCACATTCCAAAACTTCGGCATAAATACTGAAGCAAATCGAAGTATTTTTGTAGGTGTTGTAGCGCTTTTGGTCCTCCTTTTAAGTTTCGTTTTTACAACGTGTTTTCGTTTTTATATTCATTCCGTAATATTAACCATCGCTTCAATAGTCACCACATGTAATTTGTAAGTCTTGTTTACACATGATTAATTGCATACTTCGGGTTTTTGTGTGGTAAATACAATGATTATAAACTTTACGGAACGGAGACGACATGTACAAAACTACCATAGTTGGTTATGGTAAAAAAAAACATCGGTTTAATTCCAACCATGAATAATTCGAAGTCTCAATGTTTCGAAGTTTTTACGTCGGTCTTGATTTTTTTAAATAATATTTGGAGATGGTAACATGCTGGCATTTTATAAAAGTTTCCATTTTCAGGTAAATGTTCGACGCTTATCCGACTATATATATTTTTTGAAAAATTTAATTATTTTGAAAACCTAACGATATCAAATCTACCTAGATTTAAAAATTATTTTGTAATTTATATTACCGTTGAAATTAAGTTCCATAAAATCACACTTCAATTACACATTCGCTATCACTAAAATTCATTGAGCAAATATTGATCCGGTTTGTATGCAATGTACGTATCTGCCTTTCATTTTCTCCTAGTTTATTAGATCCCGGCGGTTTTCACAGTACCAAATTGTAAGCTTACATATATCTGTATCGTAAATGTAAATTCAGGTCAGATTTGAAAGGTATTAAAATATAAACAAATCCCGCGTCCTAATATTCCTTGTGTCACAAACATTTACCTACAATTTAAAATTAGATGTTATAGGCCTATGCATGTGACCAGATTATAACTTTATAGTATGATATACAATATATATATAAAAAATACCAGAGATGTCAGATGAAGATTTCTACATGTACGTACAGTACTACAAGTCGTACATTTCACGTTTGTGTATCTCCAAACTTGAACTGCATGCAAGGTAAATTTTATGTATAGATCATGAGTTTCCTGACTTTCCAGAATTCATATTGTCGATAATGAAAACTAAGCCGGGTACTAATTAATACAGAAAATAACATCAACGATAATTTGATCAATCTTAGAATATCATAATTGTGTATGTTGACATATCATCGATCCTCGCAGATATATGCATACAAATGATCACACGTTTTGTTAATTTCCATGGATGGTTTGACTTACATTTTGTGATCCCGAGGACAGAATATCCCTATCCTTCATGTCCACTTCGACGTTTTATTGCAATTTTACAACTATACTATCCCGCCATTTTGAAATAAATTCGAAGAAATCCACGGCTGAAAGTCAATTTTTCATACACAAAACATCCGTTGTTTGCATCATTTTTGGTAAAACCAGTCAAGTTTGTGAAAAAAAATAATTAAAAAGTTTTACCGAAGAAATAGAAATTTTGTTGACGCCGTGACGTCCCGAGGCTTTATTGCATGGGAAGTCATGCAATCCAGCCTCAGGCAGTATGAGTGTTTTGCCCTAGACTAGCCAGTATAACACCCGTAGGTATGAAAGAATAAATGATATTTCCTTGAAGTGTGGGAGAAGCATAATTAGACATGGGTCTGTTAAGTGGACAGGTATATCGCAACCCTCCCTTTGACTGATTAATATTGTTGGAATTCCCCTAGTATTGGTATGTCAACTTCTTGTCATTCCTGTCTATGTACGCATTACCTGTAGGACCCTAAGTTTAACCTGATATATAATGCATAAAATATTGTAATAATCTACAGTTAATGGCAACAAACCCATTCCATTTATTTCTTCTACGTCTCTGTACAATTATGCTACAATTTTCAAACTAGATGTAATAAGCATTTGTATAGTTGGGGTATATTTAGCTCATCTCTTACTTCTAGAAAGGTGCAGAAAATGCTTACTTCTAGAACAATCCACAATCATCGAATAAACAACTTCATTGAACATTCTAGAATTAGATCATCAAGGGTTTTTATTTAAGATATGCTTATTTGTAAATCTAAAAACACTTCCTTTAATGACCGTAGATGTTAATGGGACACTAAATTAATAAGACTAAACCTAACCAATAAATACTTTATATGTACAATATAGACAGTGGATATCTATAAACAGCAACTCAATGTCAACATGAATGTAGGAGGATGTACGAAGTGTGGCTAGCTATGGCCTCTACACAACTATCACTATCTGGCGACGACAGACAAATAGCCTCGTGACATCACATGAAATCAACAAAACGAACGGTATAGCTAAGAACATGGCTCCAGTCATTCCGATCACAACCGAGGAAGGACGATTGTCTGTTGCGCATGTCTTCTTACGAATGGAAGCTAGAATCGAAAAAGGAAAAAGAAAACTGATATGTGTTAAAATAACGAATAACAGAAATATTATGCCTACAGCAGAAATAACGATTATGAAACACTATTTTGCTTTCTTTTTATTTTTAAGTTTCGTATTCTTTATCTATCTAATATTCCACTTGCATCCAACACATAATATTATAAAATGACACACAGTATCAAAAACAAGATGTACAGTATGTCTTTTTTGGGGTAGACTAATTTCACAAGTTAGAAGTAACAGTTAAAGGGACAATTCGGTCAAAGTGTACATTAAACCTTGCACATATTTCGAAAACAAAACAGTTCTTTTGGAACTAAGATTACTTGGTTTTACTGTAATATGCCAAAAAAGCTCACTGTAGTCAAATGTACATGTGAAATGTTCAATCGCCATTACACATAGCCTTGTATGCCGAACCCTGACCCTTGCATGTGTAATAAAGATTTTCTTGTCTAGAACTACTCAAAACGCTCTTACAGTTGTGTTAACATTATTAGATGCGTGCTCTTGTCTAAAAATAATTTCATCAACTCCTCAGTGGTTATATATTGCATTTGCTTAACGTGCTTGACTTTGACTCGGGTAAGGGTACAACGTACATGTTGTACCTGCTTAATCGTATTGATCAACGATTCAGAATTTCAATGGTATTAAGCAAAATAATTGACAATGTTGTGGAATATGTCACTATTTCTTGTCATATGCTTCATAAGGAATGTAGAACAATACATTTATGTCATATTTTGCTTTGTGGTTATGAAACGAATTAGCCTCACTGAATTGTCCCTTTAACTGTAATAATTTATTTGAAGTCATCAAAGCACACAGGTTTGGTGGGTAGACACATTCAACGATAAACAATGTCCACGTACATGAGAGCGCAGATTTGTTAACTGAGAGCTCAGAGTTTAACTTCATCATGGCTTTCTGGAGTTGGGAGGTAGTCAAATTGACAATCGGTTTCTTTGAGACGCACGGACAACAAGACAGATCGGACTGACCTTCAAAGACAATACAAGTGAGTTTAAATGAAAGCATAGCCTATGTTATGCAATATTTGACTGATTATCAGACTTGACACTTTAAAACTCGCCCGGGTGTCATTAAGCTTGATGAAGTATGTTTAACTTCGGTGAAAACGCGGATTCACCCAGATTCGCAAAATATAATGAATCAAGAACGTTTATCAATTGCATATTATTACATGTCAAACAGTAAATCACGAAATAGTAAATCAGTTGCAGAATCTAAAGGTTATTTATACACGATATATTTTGAATAGGCATACCTATCCATTATCAATGCGAAACACTTAACAAAGACAATATACATTTGTAAATTGTCGATTTCGTTATATAATTGAAATGTATGTTAAAAGATACAACACTAATAAAGAATTTTCTTACTAATTTCAGTAGTATTTGCCTTATGTTCTAGGAAAGCTGCTATATAAGTGTCTGGTTGACTACCAGAGGTTGTTGTCGATTCCAATGTTGTTGCTGACAGGAAATCACCGGTGTTGGTAGAGAGACTGGTAGAGATAGCAGTCACTGTAGGGGTTGTAGTAGTAGAATGGGTTTTAGGAGTACTTGCTTGGATTGATGGGATAGTAGCAGTTGTGGAGATACAGCTATCATAAATACCTGCAAAACGGAGCGCCATTAGCAATGTTATTACATAACAAAATCATCAATCAGTCACTGTACAAAACCGGAAAATGTTAACTGGTGAACTTTACGTAGTCTTACTTAAATGTAGAATTATGATAGATTTTTGTTTATCAATAAAATTGGTATTCATTTTTCCGACATTTACGTAAAATTCAAAAAAAAACTATTCTGATAAATAATCTTACGGGTGATGCTGTTTACGATTGATACATAACTCATGTTAATTCGGGAAGAGTTCAAGAAAAAGTTGTAATTTCCTTGGCATCACAGGAATTGCCCATTTCTATGTGATTCTAAAATATACAGAACAATTAATTGATTCTTTGATAATGTTAACGCCCTATTAATACCATTTTTCATTTAAGCACGTTTAGATGAAGGAATGCTACCACGAAAAAACAGAACTTGGTAACTGCACTATGGGAGAAGCAACCTGTACAGCCAGAAATTGGGGATAATGGTAATAAACATGTATTTTTTTTTCAATTTCAACAATATTTTATTGATATTATGTACATCAATAGGATCGGACATCAGGCTACGCCTATTTAAGTCCTCTCCAGATCTTATTTTAAAGTATAAACATGAATTCATTCAGCAATTCATTAATACATATATTTATATATACAAATAAATTGAATTAGTTACAGTATAGTGATAATAATATTAATAATTACAAATTAAAGGGGGATAACCCCAATTTTATTTTTAATAGAAAATGTTTCAGAACAAGTTTAGTTATTTGGATTTCATATACCTAATGATTGTAGTTTTTGGATAGGGATAAGAATCATAATCATTTATTGACAGACTAACATACATACACACCATGAGATATATGTATTACGACATCTGAAACACCCAGCCACCGCGGAATTAAATTAATCGGAATATATATTTTTGTTTGTTTGATTATTTCTCTGCGTCTATAAATATAACATATGCTATGAAATTTATAATGAAAACATTACCTTTACTTTGTATTTTTATTTCTTTGAAGATCCAACTTTCTTCCCAACATTCAAAGTTGAATGTTCTACATGTATCTTTATGTGTAAATACCAGCTGCAAAACAGAACATATAATTTTCAACAGAACTCGTTTTTTCTCTTGCGTAATAATTATAACGTTGAAGTATAACAAGGAAATAATTAATTTCGTAAATAATATTAATCGTAATGTAATTTAATTACCGTCTGGAAATTAAGTCCATAAAATCACACTTCAATTACACATTCGCTCATCACTAAAAATCATTTGCAGCAAATATTGATCTCGGGTTTGTATGGCAATGTACGTATCTGCACCTTTCATTTTTTCTCCTGTTTATTAGATCCCGGCGGTTTAATCACATAAGTACCAAATTGTAAGCTTACATATATCTGTATCTGTAAAGTGAAATTCAGGTCAGTCTATCTTGAAGATTATTAAAAATACTAATAATCCCGCGAAACATTCCACGCAGTGCCTTAATTCCTTGTTGTCAAAATAAACATTACCTACAATTTTAAAATTAGATCGTTATAGAGGCCTATGCTGCTGACCAGAGATTATAATTACCTTGCTATAGTATGAATATTACAATATATTATATAAAAAATAACCAGAGAGTGTCGATGAAAATTTCATACATGTACATTACAGTAACTACAAGTCGTACAATTTCACGTTTGTTGTATCTCCAAATCCTTGAACTGCAATGCAATGGTAAATTTTATGTAGTAGATCATGAGTTTCCTCCTTTCCCAGAAATTTCATATTGGTCTTCGATAATGAAAACAGTGCAAAGTGAATTCCTGGTACATATTAATACAGAAAATAACATATCAATCGATAATTTGATCAATCTTTAGGAATATCATAATGTGATGTTGACATATCATTCGATCCTCGCAGATATATGCATACATAATGATCACACGTTTTGTTAATTTCCATGGATGGTTTGGATGACTACATTTTAGTGAATCCTAGAGGACAGAATATCCCTATCTTTCATGTCTCTCACTCGACGTTTTTATTGCAATTTTAACAACTATACTGATCCCGCCATTTTGAAAATAAAATTCTTGAAGGAAAATCCACGACCTGAAATGCAATTTTCATACCACAAAACATCCGTTGTTTGCATCATTTTTTGGTAAAACCAGTCAAGTATGTGAAAATAAAATATATTAAAAAGTTATTACCCGGAAAGAAATAGATATATTTTGTACGCCGTGACGTGCGCCGAGGCTTTATTGCATGGGAAGTCATGTCAAATCCAGCCTCAGCAAGTATGAGTGTTTTTGCCCTAGACTAGCCAGATAACACCCGTGTAGGTATGAAAGAATAAATTGATATTTCTTGAACGTGTGCGGAGAAGTCCATAATTAGACATGCGTCATGTTAAGTGGACAGGCTAGTATTCGCAACACCTCCCCTTTGACTGATTAAGTATTGTTGCGAATTCCCCTATGTATTGGTTATGTCAACTTCTTGTCATTCCTGTCTATTGTACGCATTACCTTGTAGGACCCTAAGTTTAACCTGATATAATAATTGCATTTAAAATATATGTATAAAAATCTACAGTTTAATGGCAAAACAAACCCATTCCATTTATTTCTTCTACTCTCCTGTACAATTATGCTACAATTTTCAAACTAGATGTATATAAGCAATTTGTATAGAGTATGCGGTATTATTTATCTCACTCTTACTCTTAAGAAAGGTGCAGAAAATCTTACTTCTAGAACAATCCACAATCATCGAAATAAACAACTTCAATTGGAACATCTCTAGAATTTAGATCATTCCAATGGCGTTTTTATTTAAGATATGCTTATTTGTAAATCTAAAAAACACTTTCCATTTAATGACCGTAGATGTTTTAATGGGGACCCATAATAAATTCAATAAGACTAACCTAACCCAAGAAATACTTTATATGTACAATATATAGACAGTGGCATACTCATAAACAGCAACTCAATGTCAACATGAATGTTAGGCAGGAATGTACGAATGTGGCTAGCTATGAGCCTCTACACCAACTATACACTTTATTCTGGCGACGACAGACAAAATAGCCTCGGACATCACATGAAAATCAACAAAACGAACGGTATATAGCTAAGAACATGCTCAGTCATTCCGATACAACGAGGATAGACGCATGGTTCTTGTTGCGCATGTCTTCTTACGAATGGAAGCTAGAATCGAAAAAAGAAAAAAAACGGTATATGGTGTTTAAAATAACGTAATAACCAGAAATATTACGCCCTGCAGCCAGAATATAACGATTATGAAACACTATTTTGCTTTCTTTATTTTTAAGTTTCGTATCTTATCGGGTATCTAATATTCCACTTGCATCCTACACATAATATTATAATAATGACACACAGTATCAAAAAACAAGATGTACCAGTTAGTTTCTTTTTTGGGGATTAGAACTAATTTTCACAAGTTAGAAGTAACAGTTTAAAGGGACCAATTTCGGTCAAAGTTGTACACTTAAACCTTGCACATATTTCGGAAAACAAAAACAGTTCTTTTGGAATCTAAGATATACTTGGTTTTACTGTAATATGCCAAAAAAGCTCCACTGTAGTCAAATGTAACATGCTGAAATGTTCAATCGCCATTTTACACATTAGCCTTGTATGCCGAAACCGACCCTGCATGTGTAAATAAAGATTTTCTTGTCTAGAAACTACTCCAAAAACGCTCTTTACAGTTTGTAGTTAACATTATAAAGTTGCGTGCTCTTGTCTAAAAATAATTTCTATCCAACTCCGTCTATGGTTATATATTGCAAATTGCTAACGTGTGCTTTGACTTTGACTTGGTAAAGGTACCAACCACATGTTGTTACTTGGCTTAATCGTTACTTGCATCAACGTACATTCAGAATTTTCAAATCGAGAGCTAAATTGACAGCAAAATAATATGACAATGTTGTGGAATGAATGTCACTATTTTCTTGTTTCATATTGCTTCATAATTAGGAATGTAGAACAATACATTTATGTGCATATTTGCTGTGTGTGTTTATGAAACGAATTAGCCTCAGCTGAATTGTCCCGTTTAATCTGTATATAATTTTATTGTGAAGTCATCAAAAGCACACAGGCATTTGGTAGGTAGACACATTTCAACGATAAAACAATGTCCACCGTACAGAGACGGCGCAGATTTGTTAAACTGAAGAGCTCAGCAGTTATAACTTCATTTCATGCGCTTTCGGAGTTGGGAGGTAGTTGCAACCATGACAATCGGTTCTCTTTGAGAGGAAGCTACGGGACAATCAAGACAGGATCGACTGAACCTTTGAAAGACAATAACAGTGAGTTAAATGAAAAGCATAGCCTATTATGCATTATTTACTGATATCAGACTGGACACTGTAAAACTCGCCCGGGGTGTCTATTAAGCTTGAGAAAGTATTGTTAAACTCCGTGAAAAACGCGATTCACCCAAGATCGCAAAATATAATGAACAAAGAACGTTTATCAATTGCATATTTATAGATTTCAAACCAGTAAATCACGAAATAGTAAATAATTTGCAGATCTAAAAAAGGTTATTTATACATATGATATATTTTTGAATAAGGCAGACCTATCATTATCATGCGAAATACACGTTAACAAAGACA